>CAXAKX010000950.1:0-75981 GCA_963969525.1 Ontholestes murinus
TGTTCGCAATCTTTACATGGAATTTCGTATACACCTTGGTTTTCCAGAACTATCTTATCTTTGTGTTTTGTTCTGGAAAACCAAGGTGTATACGAAATTCCATGTAAAGATTGCGAACAGACATATATAGGTCAAACCAATAGAAGAATAAAAGCCAGAATAGATGAACACAAAAATGCCGTTTCCCAAAAACATACAACGTCTTCTCTTGTACAACATTCACTAGAAACCGGCCATAAAATAGACTTCGAAAATGTGAAAACACTTGCCACAATAGAACACTTTCATAACCGAATAACCCGCGAAGCCATAGAAATCGAAACAAGACCCTACGCAATGAATAAACGAGATGACTCACAACGTTTGCCGAATACATGGAAATACATCCTAAAACAAACCGAATCACCCATAACACAATTCCACAAACGTCGAACAAACATCAGCACTACATTAGAACGAGACAGAAACACCAAAAAAACACAAGAAAGAAACACAACAAGACGCCCAATGACAAGGAGCCAAACAAAACTGACAGAGAGGGGATTAACCGAACTTACATAAATACAGCAACGATCGGAGCAGCAAATCAGTAATTCCTTGCGAATATACCAGAAGATGATGGCAGCGAGACCATCGAAACGTCGTATTCCCAAAATACAATCCACGCGGACAAATACCCGAAAACCACACACCACATACCACACCCGCGAAAACCTCAAACTAAACATATATATATATATATATATATATATATATATATATATATATATATATATGTGAAATATTGGTTGCGGTTAAACGGTGATTCGCCAAATGTTAAACGTTTAATTACTTAAGTGAATATTTTTAGGGTAATTATTGATAACTGACATGCCGAAAAATTGGCATGTGATATTAATTCAGATACGGGTTTAGATGTCTAACACCAATTTCATCACCGATTTTTCTTGAATGCTTGATATCTAGATTATTGTAAGAATGTATATGCCTTAACAAGGTTTAACTATTAAAAAAATTTCAAGAACGTACTTTACGAATTATTATGTAGTATTAGATCGTCGTTCCTAAGGTAAAGTAGATAATAGGCAATACTGTTTACACAATTGTTTTAAATTATTTCGGTAGAGTTATAACCTAGGCAACCAAATGTACAGGCAATGGTCTAAGAAATAAGATATGTATGTTTCTCTTAGACCATATGGTCTAAGATGTTTCTTGTTATGTCAACCGTTGCCTTTTCATGATCTGAAATAAATTATTATATTATAAATCAGTTGGCGAGTATGAATATCTATAGTTTCAATATGTAGTATGTTAACTGTATTGTCGGGAAATGAAGCTGAATCATGTTTAATTGATTACGAAATATCTCAAGTTGCTGTATGTTTTGCACTTTTAATATATTGGAAACTCCAATGTCTTAGATATTTGGTTTACTTTTTCTGAATAATATTGCAGTTTTTAAAATACGAAATGTTTCATCAGGAATAATGTATATTCATTCATTCAGCGGGAGTTTCCATTTTTTAAATTACTTTCATTCAATATTATATAAATAGGTTAATAAATATTAAATAATAACAATAGTAGCTAATAACATAGAATCATTGTAATCGCATTTTTAATTACTTAAAGCATAACAAATAAATTCTTAACGTATCGGTGGGAAGGAGGGTGTTGGTTTTTAATATTCTATATAATATACTTACTTTTAAATAAATTGTAGAGCTAGGTAAGATATATTTCACAGGGTTATTTAAATTATGACACTTGTTTGTGTTCCTTGTTTTTATCAGGAAACTGCCAATAGAAACATGGATAATAGATAATAATAATTAATAACAATAAAAATGTTATTTTTTATGAATATTTAGTATTGCATTGATTGGATATTGTTAGGTACTCTTTTTGCATAAATAACCATCTCAAAACATTTGTTTACTAATATTATGGTTATAAGAAATCCAGTACTTGTTTTTAGACTGTAATATTTACCAAGGTTATTTTAATAATGTTATATTTTAAAATAATATAGTATATATAGGGTATTAGTATAAAAAATATTACAAAATTTTTCAAACAAAAGTTAAAGGGAATGAGAAATTGAACAAGTTTTGTTAAAACATATTTTTCATAAAATTCTTAGTTTTCGAGAAAAAAAAATAGAAAATTTTGACTTTTTTTGCCAATTACTACTAAACTATTGGAGCTATATTCAATTCATATAACATATAATTGTAGAAAATTCAAAAATGAAGAAATTATTAAGAATAGACTTTTTGCATAAATATGTATATGTTCTTGAGTTTTGTGAAGATTATAGTAATAATAAAAACGTGGTTATATTCCTTTCTTCACTGTTTTTATTTAGGCATTAAATGTACATTTCGAACATCAACTATTGATAATGGACACATAGTGTCCGAAATGTACATTTAGTGCTTAAATAAAAACAGTGAAGAAAGGAATTTAACCGCGTTATTATTATTATTTTTGCGTAAACCTTATAGTTTTCACCATTATTATTATTATTATATTTGTCTTTATCATACATGCTTTTATAGAATATTAGCAAAACTTGACTTTTTATTTTCATAATAGTTGAACATCCGCCTTATATGCAGGGTGTCCCAACCACCATTGGTATCTCTGTTATTAGAAAAGATAGAGCAACGGTTACATGGGGAATGTTTTGCAGAAAACTGTGCCCATAACAAATCCTATTTCAAATTTACTTTAACTTTTTTCAATTTTGACGTATTTTGAAAAAAACAAAATTTGCCAATTTTAATTTTCCTCAATAACTCAATAATGCCTAATGTGACCTCTATTAAACCTTTACATTATTGAGACACTTTTTTAAGACAAATTTTTTGGTAAAAACAGAAACCCCTGATTCGCATTTGTTTCCAGTTTATTAGCGCTATCTTTTGTTTTGGGATTTTGGGTTTATTAGATAGTGCTTAAACGTGCTTTTCAACGATGTATAACATGCCTGAAAAAAATGTAGTTACAAGCAAAATATTAATAAAAACGTAAATTAATCTTTAATTTGAAATTAGTAGGCTATGCAGTTAAACACCAATGTCAATTGAAAGTAAAACTACATTTTAGGTAATAATGTAAAATAAAGAAACGATACTGATATTTAATTTCATTATTAACAAAAATACAGGTTGTCCAATAAAATTAGTAAACCATGGAATTAAACATCAGCGTAAAACAATGAAACAAAACACTAACCTGTCAAAAAGTACAATTAGTGCTGCAGAGATAAGTTAATTTAAACTCTGTATCTACTTGTAGTTAGTGATAAGTAATTATTTATTTTCAAGTATTACGATTTATAAGTATTAATATTGGCACATACGTATTCAAACGAAGAAAAAGTTGATAAGTTGGACGTATATTTCAAAGCGAATAGAAACTCTGAAAGCAATTTACAGAACTTTGTAAACTTCGAACAAAAACGAGCTAACGATGAAGTTAATGATGCTGATACACGTCGAAATAATATTTTGCAGAATGTTACGAATAATTCCGGCACATCAGTTCGTCGTGTAGCTTGAGAAGCAAGGATTTCAAAATCTACTGTTCACAGATCCTTGAAGAAAAACAAATATCACCCTTACAAACCAACAAATGTACAAGGTTTAAGTGATAATGACTATCACCGAAGATTGTAGTTTAGCAGGTAGTACCTTCAAAAATTCAAAGATGACGCTAATTTTCCTAGGAATATACTATGTTTCATCGGTCGAAACATGGTTTACCAATTGTGGAGTATTCAATAGGAATTACTATTATCATTGGTCTACCGAAAATCCACATTTGGTAAATCAAAGAAGATTTCAAGTTCGATTTGATTTTAATGTCTAATGCTGTTTAATTGGTTTGTTGTTTATATTTTTTCGTTTTAGAAAGTCACCTAGGGACCTATCATCTTTGATTGCAATTTAACTGGTAATAGATATTTGTAGCTACTAACAGATGAGATAATGCCTGGTTTGAGACAAATTATTAATGACATGCAAAACATCTGGTTCCAGCAAGATGGTTGCCCGGCCCATAACAGTCGTAACGTACAACACTTGTTGAGAGTAAACTTTAATGAAAGAGTGATTTCAAATAATGGATCAATGCAATGGCCTACAAGATCACCAGACCTTACACCCCATTGACTTTTATTAATGTGGTACCACTAAAAACGAAGTGTTTAGTTTTGAACCACCAGAAACTCGCGAAATTTTTTAACAAAAAATAATAGATGTGCTATAATTAGTAAACGTAAACACACTACGTAGAGTAGAACAGGATGTCAAAAGGGTGTGGAACAAAATGGTCGTCATATTGAACAATTTCTTTAAGTGAATATGACATTTAAGTACTTTTTATTTCTATAATTTTACTTTCAAATGTCATATTTAAGATTAGTTTACGTTTTTATTAATATTTTGCTTGCAACTAAATTTTTTTCAGGCATGTTATACATCGTTGGAAAGCACTTTTTAAGCACTATCACCATAAAAAAAACAAAAGATAGCGCGAATAACCTGGAAACAAATGCGAATCGGGAGTTTCTGTTTACACCAAAAAATTTGTCTTAAAAAAGTGTCCGAATGATGTAAAGGTTTAATAGCGGTTGCGTTAGACATTATCGAGTTATTGAGGAAAATTAAAATTGGCAAATTTTGTTTTTTTTTTTAAATATCTTGAAATTGAAAAGAGTTAAGGTAAATTTGAAATAGGATTTGTTATGAACACTGTTTTCTGCAAAACATTCGCCATTAAACCGTTGCTCTATCTCTTCTAATAACAGAGATACCAATGGTGAGCATCGAAATTGGGACACAGTGTATAAACAGCCACGGACCGGTTTTGAGCTATTTTGGATTTCATCAGCGTAATTCATTTAAAAATAGGGAAACGTCCAATGTTTCCACATTATTATTGTTATATTTTTGCAATTGACGGTTTCCTATAATTTTATTTATTATTTGGAGGTTATCCACTCAACTATGAAATCTTTTTATTGTTATTATTTACACAATAGAGAATCTTAATGGAAAAGAGTGTCCGGGGGGTAAGGACAAATTTGAATTTGCGCCATTTTGTTATTTGGCATTTGGCAGTGTTGCTTGTTTCATGTTTGTTATTTGCTATCCTTCGCCAACGAGTCTAATCAAAAAGTTTAATGCATGCAATCCTTTCAAAAGGTCTGGAAATGTATGAGTACAAGATTCAAGTTACACAAGAGTTGAAGCGTGCAGATCATGGAAAGAGACATTGGTTTGCTCACTGTGTCTTGGCTCGACAAGCGAAGAACAATAACAATTTCTGAGCAGAAGGATTGATCGGCCCGTACTTTTTTTAAAATCACGCTGTCACTTTGAACAGCAATCGTTACAGAAACATACATTTTGGTTGGCTTTTCGCAGTTGTTGATGAACATTATGATTTTTGGTTTCAACAAGATGGCGCAACATTTCGTGACACGTTTGCTTTGCTGAATTAAAAGTTTTCACAAAAAATTATCTCTTCACGTGGCAACTAGGAACGGCTTATCAGATCATGCGATCTTATGCCTTGTGACTTTTTTGTCAATAAAAGTGTACGTTAACAAAAGACAAACAATATACCAATTAAAGGATACAATTCGCGACATCGAAAACTTCAATAAACACATTGCTCGTTACCGTGCTGCCTTTTGTGGTCACATTAATTGTGTTTATAAAAAAAATATATTTTCAATAAATTTTGTATCTTCTACATCACTTTAATATTTGTTCCTACTGTTTTGTTTAGTGTTTATTGTTTATTAGTCTTTAGCTTCCTTTCCAAAAAATACATACTTTAGTTAGTTTAGTTTATTTACTTTACAAGTCTTACTAAAACAATGCTACAAAATAAAATACACAAATATATAACAAAACGTACAAAATTTGAATGAAGCTGGGCGGAGTTCATGCAGCTGCGACGTTCTTCCACTCTAACCCTTGTTTTTGTCCATGATGCTGAACATACATTATTATCTCGCCTTATTTGATTTATCATCCATACTTTCAGTAAGTTTGCTCTTAAAACATTTATTATTTCATGATCAGTTTAATGACAAATCGACTACTCATTCTGTTTCGAATTTGCACTTGGTTATGAAATACATATTTTCACATAGATTTGATTTTAAGATAATGAAAGAATCTATGGTTCTTTGTAGTATTTATTAACGTTAAAATATTTTTTGAGGTGATCTCTTATTTATTTCTATATTACCGTCGTGTTTCTAGCCTTTTTCTATATCCTGTTGGGTTTATATATTTTTAAAATCAAAAATTGCATTCGTTCTAGAATTTTGGTATTTTGCTAATTACATTTAAAATTTTGCTATAAAATCTATATACGATGCACTCAAAGTTTATTTTTCAGAATTTGGATGGTATTAATTTGTTTCACTATTTAATTGCTACTTTTCCAAAAAGAACCTTTGTCAATAAATTTACCCAGCTGTTACAATGGTACTTTCTATAAAGCATATTTATCAAACAAACTTAAATTTTTAGGAAAAAGAATTTATACAATCTAAAATTGATGAAGTTTATAAAGGATTATTCCTCCGAACATTGAAAATGATTTAATTTAACCTACATAAAGCACCAAATATATACATAAAAATACAAACATTTAATTATTTGTAGTTTAAACACTTTTTCCCTGTTTATAGGAATTGGGATGACTACTTAAGTTTAGATCAACGTTTAACAATAATCTTATCACAAATCTACACAACATATGCTTTCGGTGTGCTCTTTCTACTACCACCAATCATAAAAATATCGGACGTTTTTGGTTATGGGCGCCTGCAATTTTACAACGAAATGTTTACATATGGAAGTATCACTAGTGTTTTATCGATGTTAATTCATCTTCCGTTCATTTACTTTTTCAGGTACGTAATTGTTTATCCATAATTAAAATTAATGAAATTATATTATTAGGAATTCGGAAAATCAAGAAACGAACACCCTGTTTAAATCCCCGAGACAATTTAAAAATAGGATTACACACATTACATGGTAGGTGCAAAACTTACATTTTTTGGAAAACATACTAATAATTTTGAAATACGATATTTTTTTAAAACACAAGTCCGAATTACTAGAAAACCAAATCACCTATTGAATGAACAACCCTAATTTGATTATATTTTAATAAAGTTGATACTTCTCTCGCTAATTTTTTGATGAAAACAGATATTAATATTAGGTGAAGAGTAACAATTGTTTTGTTCTGTAATGAAATTAAAAACCTTATGGAACAAAAGAAGGATTACTCTTCACATAATTTTGATTACATTTATTTATACAACAAATTTTTATTATGTATGTACGTAGAAATGGTTTAATATTACTTATTATTATTATAGGGCTGTTTTAACCACTTGGATAACAATATGTCTAATTTATTTAATAATTTTTGGATTTTTTGTTACCGTCTCGAGTTGCCTAATGTGGATTTTAACGACAATTATTTCCATTTTACTAATCATCTTCGTACTGGAAAACATTTACCTGATTGTGTACAATATTTTAATGTATCACTTTTATAAGGTACTGAAATACTTTAATTTATCTGAAATATACTTATTGGTGTTTGTTTCCAGGTAGTAAATGTTACGTATTTTAATATTTCGCTGTTATTGAAAGAAATTGAAAGTCAGAGAAAAATCATGTTTCGGACGTTTGGCGAGGTTTTGATGAGACCATATTTTAAACGGCATTATTTACACTATTCTCCATATTACATTAAGGTATGTAAGTCAATAAAAATAGCCTTAGTTTAATAACAGCTATTCACATTTTAAACCAGTAGTTGGCTGTAATAAATTCTATTTTATCTAAATTCAACCCAAATAACCGACAGTTTTTTTGGATGTCTCAATAAATTATCGGCGAAATTAATTTTTCTTACAATAAATATTATTATACACCAATAGTAATTATTTACACTAAATAATATAATTTTAATAATCGTTAAGTTACGTTGAAGATGCACTACACTATTAAATGAAATATTTATTTAATAATTTTAGAGATTGGCTAATTATCAACGACAAAGAAGCGAAGTATCAGATTTATTTCGAGACATGTGCATATTCATACTTTACATCATACTTCTCTACATTATATGTTTGTGCCATGCCGACGCTTACATTCGCCTTTCAAATGAGCACATGAAAAAAATGATAATCGATGGGGATGATAAAGACTTCAACCTACCACTGGAAGACGTGCACTCAATCGATGAGTAATTAGTTGGCGTTTAAGCTTATAATTTTTTATATATATCAAACTTTTAGTATTTATGAATATTTAAACTCAACCATAATAAATGCAGTGCACGCCAACACATGGTATAAAGGATATAATTTCATCGATGGTGGATTAATGGTGGATTTTAATAATAAAATATTAGGAGTTGTTCAACTCCGCCAGCAGCGGTACAATCAAACTTGTGATCTTCCGGAATCGTTGTATGGACTTCGAACGCAGTGTTCGAATAAAGAGGGGATTTTTAAAGATTGGCCATATGATAAAGGAGCAAACAATACAAATGCATTAGGTAAGATTAATATACTGATTTTTCTTTATTCTTTAGTATAATATGCCGATTTAGATTTGATTCGTTATAATGATCTCTGGGTTACTTGTTATTTTGGAATCTTATAATTTGAAGAATTAAATCCTCACTTAACCCGTGGTGAAACATTTTTATGTTAATTAGAGGATTAATAATTATAGACCGATAAGTGTTATAGCCTGTTTACTAAAATTTTAGAAATTATCATAAATGCGATACTTTTAGAATTTCTGAATATACGCAAGATTTCACAACATGGTTTTAGAAAAAATAAATTCGTAATTATTGCACTGTATAATTACCTTAAAAACATTGTTGAAATGAAGTACCTCTTGGAGTACTACTTGACCTATCGAAAGCATTTGATAGTTTAGGTCATAAAATTTTAATTTACAAATTACGTAAGTATGGTGTTCGTGGAGTTGCCTTGAATCTGATCAAATTTTATTAAGTAACATAAAGCAAAGTGTAAAAACAAATAATAAACTTTCAAGTAGTTTAATCATCACAAAGAAAATACCATAGGGTAATATCATTGGTCTACTGCTTTTTATAATCTATACTAATGACTTAGCACATTTTGTGCAGTCGATGGGTGGTCACATTGAGATCTATGTTGATATACTAACTTGTCTCTTTTTTTGCAAAAATATTTCTGATGCAGTAAATGAGTTTAATCAACAACTCTTGGTGTATTAAAATTAAATCGAATGGCACCTATTACTTAGTTATTTTAGGTACTCAAAATGTTTCCTATGCTATGCACAAATTCAGTCTTTCTATAGTGGAATTGACACTGGCCTCAATTTCAGCACCAGAAATATCTCTTACTGCTTACCGAATCCTTTCTTTCATATCCTCACGTGTAGTTGGACTTGTTTTAAAAACCAAATCTTTAATTCTACCCCATAAAAAGAAATCTAAAACCGTAAGATCTGGTGACCTTGCTGGCCATGGAAAAATACTTGCCCTTCCAATCCATTTATTTGAAAATACAATATCTAAATAATTTCGGACACCTGCGGCAAAATGTGCTGGGCAACCATCTTGTTGATACCACATGTCTAATCTGTTACGAATTGGAACGTCTTCTAGGAGGATGGGCAATTCGTTAGTTAAAAAATCTAAGTACCTTAATTAATTTTTCTTCAAAGAAAAAAGGTCCTATTATCTTCCTATTTAAAATACCACATCACACATTTATGCTCCAGCGATTCTGGTAATTGACTTCCCTCTGCCAGTGTGGATTTGTTTCTGACCAGTAGTGACTGTTGTGCAAGTTAATTTTACCAGAGCTTGAAAATGTAGCCTTATCCGTCCATAATATTGCAGATAGAAATTGTTGATTATTATTTAACATTCCTTTTAACCAGTTGCAATAATCTAGTCGTCGATCAAAATCTATGTCTTTTAACTCTTGATGTAAAACAACATGGTAAGGATGCATTTTATGTTCTTTTAGTATTCTATTTACCAAAGAATAATTTAATTCTAGCAATTTCCCTAATACTTGCACGTGGTTCAGCGTTAACGTATGCCAAGACGTTAATAACATTTTCTTCATTTTGTCTTCTACGTACCCTATTTCTTACCGAAACAGGTTGAACATTGCCAGTTTTTCGTAATCGTTCTGCCAGTCTTTTAAAAACTTTTCTTGAATGACGCCGTCTTTCAGGAAATCGTAACCCACATTCTCTTTCAGCAATGACTGCATTTTGTATACTTTCAAAATACACTGCTAGCATATCATATGCTTCTTCATTTGAAAAATAAAGCATTATAATAAAGTGATTTTTCAAACGTTCAAATTAACTTTGACAGCAACAACAAATTATAAATAAACAATCACAAAACAGAAATGTCATTTCCAAAGGTGACTTGATTACTTTTACAACATCGGCTAGGAAAATAGTTTGACATACTCGTAATGTTACAGCTTATCCATACAAAACCATTGAAGAAATTTTAAGGAATCTAGGATACAATTTCACTCTAGAAGGACTGAATTTGTGTAGGTACAGCAAATAAGGGGAAACATTTTGAGTTTCTAAAATAACTAGATAATGGGTGCTTTTAGAAATTTCAGCGTTTTGTAAATTTCTGTTATGGGTAATAAGTTTTATTATTTTTCATTAATTATGCTAATAAATATTGTTGTCATTTGTTTTTACATGACATTTTTTCTAAAAGTAACTTTAGCCATATATTTTCATTTACACCTTACAGGGTGAACCAACACTTCGAAAACAACGAAAAACAACAACGAAAATTAAAAAAATCTAAATATCTTTGGAATGACAAGAGATATCAGTTTGCGGTTTTGACGAAATAATATGTAATTTCATTTTCTTTTTTGTAAGCTGCTTAGAGTTATATCATTCCATTTGATATTTCTGAGAAAAATACATAAATAGGGTTAAGTGTTACATAACGCCCTCTAGTTGCCAGCGCATAGATTAAATGTGTTAATGTTATTTATTTTTGTAATCAAGTTCTAATACTCTTTCCATTGAGCCTAAGCTTGTGAAAATCGGTTAAGGTATACGGAAGTTATAGACCATTTTCTGTAAACAAAAGTATACTTCCCCCACCACTTAACTGTAGGTGATAGAAAAAAATGACTTAAGCAAAAATTGTAAACCAAGTACAGTAGTTTCTAATTTGATAATTTTCAATAGCCTTAATGCGGTAATATATTGTAAAAAAACGCAAATTAATTATGCAAATGATAAAATGCGCCCCCTAGTGGAAAGCTACGCATTTAAAAATGTTTTTACGCATTTTCTTTTGGCCAATTATGTGATAAGAATTTTTTCCCCCAAATTCTAGGATATACGGTTTCCGAGATAAGGCCGGTGGCCTCCCTTAATGAATCACCCTGTATATTAATACATCTCTTGAATATAATTTAAAAAATGATTTGAAAAACTGCATTGCATTTAGCTTAGCCCTTGACGAATCGACAGATATCACAGATATTCCGCAATTGGCAGTTTTCATACGTTTTGTTTTACCTGACTTCGTTGTTGAAGAAGAATTATTAGATTCAGTACCTCTTCAAGAGTTAACCCGCGGTGCCGATATTAAAAATGCATTAGATTCCATAATGAAAATTCTTGATGTGCCTCTTGATAAACTTGTAAGCATTACAACTGATGGAGCTCCGGCAATGCTGGGTAAAAAAATCGGTCTTATTGGGCTTTTAAGAGATGATTTTCAAATTCCACAATTCATACCGATTCACTGCATAATTCACCGAGAACGTCTCGTTACAAAATATTGAATATATCCCGATGTTATGAAAACAGTGTTACACATTGTAAATTACATTCGCACCAATGCAAAAAATCATCGATAATTCAAAAATTTCCTTGAAGAATTAAAGGACGAAGAACTTCCAAATGACTTTAATTTCTTTTGCATTGTTAGATGGTTATCTAACTACAACGTATTAAATCGTTTTGTAGATTTGTTTGATCCGAAAACTGCATTTCTAAAAGATAAGGAAATAAACTATTCAGAATTAGACGATGACAAGTGTTTACAAGATTTAATGTTTTTGACTGATGTCATGGAACATTTGCAAACACTGAATTTACAATTGCAAGAGAAAGTTAAATTAATATCTGACCTCTCACAGTGTATATTTTGTTTTTAGACTACATTACAACTTTTTCAAAAGGACATTAAAAATAAAACATTTTGCTCGATTAAAAACAAAAGTTCCAATATATATACAATAACCTTTATTTGGACAAAACATGATACATAATAACAATAAATATGAAAACAAATTAATGGTGTTAGTCCATCTGGGCTATAGACCTGCTGTCTTTCTGCCCTGTCTTGAATTTAAGGTGAGAAAAAGAAAGTATCTTTGCTAATATTCCAATATTAAACAAGAAAAAAAAAACAACGAGTATATAAAAAAGGTTGAAGGAATATTGACAAAATTCCAAAATAGATTTCAAGACTTGAAATATTTTAAATCGTCTCTTGATTATTTTCTGAATCCATTTGAAATTAACATAATTCAAGGCGAGTTTCGCATTTCCAATATAATTATGACCCAAAAAGCATCTGGATAATTGGAATTAATAGAGATGCAAGAAGATCAAGCTCTACAATTAAAATATAAGTCGACGTCGATTACTGAATTTTGGAAATGTGTACCAGAATCGAAGTATCCTTAATTTAAAAAGGCTGCTTGTCGAATTATTTCTATATTCGGAACAACGTACTTATGTGAATCATTTTATTCCACTTTAAAATTCGTGAAATCCAAATGCCGATCAGTATTAACTAACCAGCATCTCAAAGAATTACTGAGGCCAAATTTTAAAGAAATATCACGAGATAAATGTGTTTAATTTCTAATAGTTGAATTCAATACACATACTTTGTACTTTTATTTATGTTTTCAATAAATATAATTTCTGAAAAAAAAATAATATCCTTTTTGCATACCTTTTAAATACGTATTTAATTGCGGGTCGCGGACTATCAAGGAGCTTGGCCACCCCTGCTCTATAGTATAGAGATTGTGTAGAAATAGGAGGACGTGTAGAAATAATCTGAAACGGGAGAAGAAAATAAGAGTTTGATAGAGGTGTCGTTTCAAGAAAGTTTGTACTGTCAGATGGAATATATACGGAAGTGATGGAACCTTTCAATGAGCTTTTGACAAAGAAAAGCAAGGAACTAAACTGAAAGCTGAGATGTGAAAGGAGATAGAATAAAAGGAAAACAAAACGTTTGGTCATTATTTGCCCGATACATGAAGAAAGAAATAACCATGAAATAAATAATTACAGAGGAATGTCATTAATAAGTAATTGTTACAATATTGCTAAGACCGTGATAAAGAAAAAAATGTAAAATAATTGAAAAATCAAAAGGGCTTTAGAAGAGAAAGGTATCATGACTTTATTCGTGCAAGGCCCGCAGAGAGAGTGATGGAAGAGAGGAACTATGTTTGCAGTCTTATTAGAATTAAAATCAGTATATTATACAGTGCTAAAGGAGAGTTTGGTAGTGCCTGAGAAGGAAGGGGTGGCGAAAGTAAGAATGGATGTATCAGATAAATTTAAGACATGGATGGAAATAAGCAAGGGTCGTCCGTTAAGTTCTTTGCTGTTTAATCTTAATATTATTGTGCAAAAACCGTACTGTGGTAAGAATAAGAAGTGTAGATATTGGCATACACGGTTCATATTCTATTATTGGCAAAGTATTGGGAACACGTATACATAACAGACGACTATGTGTGTATATAGGAGATACAAATAAATATAGTTTAAGAATAAAGGGAGGGAGGAAAGAGTGAAACGGTTAGAATAGAAGAAAAAAGGTAATTAAAATAATAGGTTGTTGAAAAAATTCACTTGGTTTGTTTCACTAAATTGTTTATTTTGTATTCGACTAGTTTCGGCACTGGGCCATTATTAAGAATAATTAAAATGGTGAAAGTAAAAGTATTTAAGATTCATTATTTGAAAGTACGAGAAGATATGTGGTGTATGTTACTGCAATGTGGTACCAAGAAATGTAAGAAAAGTGTAGAGTGTCGTAAAGGAGAAGCAAAAATGGTTGGCGAAAAATTTGGTTGTCGCAATATATTGTGGAATGAGCATGTGGAGCTGACTTTAATATATGGGGTGCGCGAGGACATGCTGAGTGTTGAAGAGTTAAACTCCTGAATACATAGTGTTTCAGGAAACAAACAGAGTAAGTCTGCAGTTCGAGGTCAAGAAGATGGTGGAGAGTTATGGGATGAAATTGTGTGAATTAGAGGAAAAGAAATTTGTGTTATAGAGATAAAAAATATGCTTGAGCTTAAGGAATTTCACACGGAGAATAGAACCAAAGTGAGTGAATAAATAGGTGGAGGTAATGTTTAGAGCGTGGAGTATACGTATCGGCTTGGGTGAAAGAGAGAAGTAAAGGAGTCAAGACTTATAAAAGCAAGACGGTATTAAAAACAGTCCGCAATGACATGTTTTAGAGATGCAAGGGTAAAGATTTGAATTAATTTGGGATGTGAGAAGGAAATAAGATGAAGATAATGTTATTATTATTGTTCTATTATATGACAATAACTCTTTATTTTATTTCCACACATGGAAACGAAACATTAATGTTAACTTAAATTAATTGAATTTATTGGTAATTAGTAGTAAAGGCTCGACTACAAATAAGGTAGTTATTTTATCACTAATTTAAAAAAGTGAAATTATTGGGATATCATCATTAGAGAGAAAAAACGAATTAATTTCTACCAATAAAAACTAATATCAAATGGCCATTTTATTAACAATAGAATCTGGTGATGTCTTATATCTACTAACATTTTGCGCGATATAAATACATCGAAAGGTAAAAGGTACATAACGCTAATAATAATAATAATACGTAAAAACAGTGTAATAATGTACCTGGTTTTATTTAAAGTTTCTTGACATTTTTTTGAGTATTACAACATAATGCACCCAATATATATATATATTATAGTTACCCCTTCAAATTCACTAACTAAAAAAACTATGCGATATATATTTAGATTTTGCTAATTGCCTTGATCTTCAGACCAAAAGAAGACCATGAATGTGTTTCTATATTATCTTTATAGTGAGACTATGACTAGTACAACAACATCCAATTAAGGCGGTAAATGCTTCGCTAGAATAAGATCTGAAAGGCATCGGTACGGTATTCAAATTCCCCGCTCTTAAAAATGTTCACTCCCCACTAACGACAACGTAGTATGTAAGAAGTAATGCGTATTTTGTTTATATATTTTCTTTGCTTAAAGATGACGAACATATGTATTGTTTAAAATAAAACAAATTTGAAAATCAGACATTGTCGTTATCTTAATATTGAAAATGGGTTTTCAACGCCTAAGTGCCTCAACAATCAATCAATAGTAATTTAACACAACTTATCTGTATACAAAAATTTACAGGAAAGACTGAATTAGTCTTTAAAGTTTAAAAAAAACTATATTAATTTTATCTATAACAATTCAATGCTTTATTCGATCTAGCTGAAATTAATTATTGTTGATTGTCATAATGTAACCCATCATTTCAGTTATTATGGCCATTATTAATCGATAAAAAGTATAAAAAAGTAGTACCACAAGATAAAATCAAAAATATTTTTTTATTGGTATACTTTATGAAATTTATAAAACATTACTTAAAAAATCACTTTAATTGTAAGGTTTTTTGCTATTTAATAATATTATATCACATGCCGGTGGTGGCGCATTCGGTTACGAACTGACGTACAGCAACGTTGGTTCAGATCAGTAGTTGGATGGGTGACCGGTACCATTTACCATTGGGATACAATTAATGGTGCTTTAGAGTGACGGGGTGATCCTATAAAGTAACAAGGTCATTTACACACACACATAAACACAAAGGAAGGAAGGGCCACGTGGTCGATAGCCAAACACTACTACTACTAATATTATATCTTGTACGGTTTTCACACAAAAAATAAAATATGAATACATCATTAGTGAATTAATCAACTTACTCGATCGAACGAAAATTAAATAATATTAATAGTTAAACTCATTCAGGAAAACATGTAACACGGTTTCAAGCAATTTATGTTTTGTGGACAAACCATACAAGATATCAAAATTATTGAGTGACAAAAGAACGTTGAAATGAACTAAGCTTCCTAGGAATATTTTTACTTTCGCTATAAAGAATATATAGGGAAAGTTTTGTTTTCGTGCATGAGCATGTCTCTAGGCGCTGTATCAAAAACGAATTATTCGTTTGAAATGAAACATTAAACTTAAGGTTTTATCATTAAAAACTAGAACTGAAAAGTTTTTGGTAAACATTGATAAAGCGGAAGTGGGTGATTACCCAGGGCGTCTTTTTGTTTTTGTCGATATTTTCCGAATTTGAAAAATATTACATAACTTTTTATACAAAAATTAAAGAGAATGAGAAACAACAAGATTTATTGAAATATTTTTTTCATAGAGTTCTTAACTTGCGAGAAAAAACTCATAGTTTTCGAGAAAAATATAGGGAAATTACTTGATGGCCACATAACCATTTGTTTTTTGTTTTTTGTTTTCGTAATGAGGTGGCGTCGCTTAGCGTCCCTGCACTGCGGTCTCCGTGGTCCAGTGACTAGTCCTGTGATTTTTCTTAGTTTCAATCTGCTCAGTCTAGACAGCTTCAGCATGCTGTCAGGTACCGGACCATCTAGGAAGAGTCTCGTATGCCTCATTCCATTTTGGTTTTGGCATGCCTTTTTGTGCTCCTCTGCTAACTTGCGTCGGATTATTTCCTTGCCGGTTTCATGGGGTATACCGAAAGCGGGTTCAGGTCCTACGAATTCACCTACTGTTTTTGTTTAGCCAGCAAGTCGGCCCCCAAGTGTCCAATAATTTTTTGGTCCTTGAGTATCCATACTAGCTGTGTTTTTCTTGTTGTCGCCAGTGCGTCCAGTCTGTTCATGCAAGTCATGACCAGCTTTTTGATTGATTGAATCAACTAAAATTTAAAAATACATTAATATATAATAAAAAGGGTGAATATAAACACATTTAAATAACTGTTAACGGTGAAGGCTTCTACTTCGTTATACATTATTCTTCACAAATAAAAAAACTTTTTAACTTGGTTTGTATAACACTAACTTTATTTAGTGACTATAGTTTCGACAATTTTAACTTGTCATTATCAAACTAGAAGTAATTAAACTAAGAAATTACAGGTTTTACAACAGCGTTAATTTGTAACTTTTTACTTGTTCTAGATTTCTGCCATCTAATTCTATGTTTTTTTCTTTATTAGCTATAATCATTTTCGTTTTGTCTGTGTTTATAACCATATTAATTTTCCTCAATTCCGTTTGGTGTACCGATATGTTGTGTTGTGGTACTTCTTCTGACTCAGCTATTAGTATCATATCATCTGTAAATAGGAGTTCTTGTACATGCACTGGTTTCATTTTCCAATTTCCCACATTCATTGTTTTACATTTTGCTGTACAATTTTTTATTGCATCGTCGATAATCAGATAGAGTTTCGAATTCAAGTTATTCCTTGTTGTGTGTTCTAACTTTGTTTTTGTTGTTTGTATACAACGCTTTTATTATGTCTATAATGCCTTTTTCTACTCCCCTTTTTTTGTAGTGCTTTCCACACGTCTACTCTTTTCACTCGGTCGAAGGCTTTCTGTAAATCTATGAAACATATATGCATATCTTTTCCCTTTTCAGTAATTTTCTCTCAGTTGTCTCATTATAAATATTAGTTCTTGCGTGCTCCTTACCCTTCTAAATCCATGCTGTGCTTCTTCCAATGTTGTTTCTAATCTATCTTTCACTAATATTCTTCTTCGTAGTTTCCCCGGCTGGTCAGTGTTATTCCTCTGTATTTTGAGCATTCTTTTGAGTCTCCTTTTTTTGTATAACAGCAGTATTATTCCTATATTCCAATCATTAGGTATTTCTTTTTTCTTGATAACGTCGTTTAATAGTTCTCGAAATGCCGTTTTTGCTGTATCATCCTTGAATCTCTGCTGTGATATTGTCTTCTCCTGGTGCTTTTCCTAGTTTTAATTTATTTATTGCTTGGTTTATTTCTATGTCTGTTATTGGTTGTATATTCCTGTCTATATTTTTCTTTATAATTGATGCTTCTACTGTTTCTTCGTCATTGTTTATTTCAGTTAATTCTTCGAAGTATTGTTTCCATCTTTCTAGTATTTGATTCTCGTCAGTGATGACATTTTCATCCTTGTCTGTTATGTTCTTTAGTTTTGGTTTTCTTTTTTGTCTCAGTTGTTTCAGTGTTCCATAAAATAATTTCTGGTTTTCTAAGTAGTTTTTGTTCAAATTCTTTCTATGTAGTTTGTTTTGCATTATTTATTGCCTGCTATATATTGTAATTTTCTTCTGTTCTGACTTGTTTGTCCTTTTTCCATTTTTGTTTGTGTTTGACTTTTTCCTGGATCTCTTTTGACCTCCATTTACTTTTTTTTTGTGTTTGCATTAGTGATCTTTATGCTTCCTCAACTTTCTCTTGCTGCTTTAATTATATTTTCTTAAATTGTTTCCAATTGATAATATTTCTGTGTTTCTTCCTCTTTTAGTTTGCGGCTTTTTATTTTTTCTTTTACTATATTTCTTCTTTGTCCACTTATTACATTTTCTGCTGTTATTGTGATTTTTTTTAACCAAGTAGTGATCGCTTCCAATGTCTGCACTTCATGTTACTTTTACATCTTTTATCCTTTTCCAATTGTCTTTATTAACTATACAGTAATATATGATGTATCTTTTCTTCCTGGATTCTACTTATGTTTATGTTTATGTTTATGTTTATGTTTATTAATCTTTAGCTTTCATTTCAAAAAATAAATACATATGAATATAAACACATATAAAACAAAACGTACAAAAATTTTGACTGGATATTTGTGTATATTTTTATGCATAAATTTTGTGTTCGTTATTGTAAAATAGTTTTATACGCATAGCTCGATTAATCTACTTCCATTGTTATTTTTTATGCCTTCTCCATGTGTTCCCATATATCATTAAATTCCTCTGTTATTCTTTTCCACCCTGCCATTCATGTTTCCTATTATTATTATATTTGTGTTGCCTATGTCAATTTCCGATTGCTTTGTTTCAAATAATATATCTTTCTCTTCTTCCCTTGCACTTTCGTTCGGTGCATATCTCACTATTAATGTCCATACATTTATATTGTCCAACTTTATTTCGATTGCGAACATTATACCGTTTATATTTATTTCTTTCAGAATATTTTTCACTTTATCCGGTTTTACTATCAGGCCTACTCCCTCTGCACCTCTACTGTTTATATCTACGCCCGACCAGTATAGACAGTACCAGTCTTTTAGTTCTTTCATTCATGTTCCTTTTTTCTTTGTTACTGTTATTCCTAGATAATCTAGGTTTTGCTTTTTTGTGTTAAATAAGAGAAGGGGAATAAATGTACCCCTTCTCTTATTTTTTGTATCCTTATTCGTTTCCTTTTCCCGAGCCTCGCCTTCCTTTTTCATTCCTATATAATTCTAGTTTTTTTAATGCTCATTTTGTTCTTCGCTTGCTAACAGCCCCTTTTCTTTATGGTTCCAGATGTACTGTATCCTGTTCATTTCCATTTTTCTGTATCCTACCTATACCCTGTTTCCCTTCTCTTTCTCTTCCTTGGCAATTTGTTTTTGGACCTTTTTTTCTTCTAATATTAGGTAGTATTCGATGTAGATCCTTTTACCTTTTGATTGCTTTTGGATTTCATAATTTCTTGCTTTCCCTCCCATGTTTCTACTTGCGCCACCTCTACTTTCAATTCCCCTTGTTTACTTATTATGTATGCTTTAATAATTTTTGTGTTCACGTTAAGCTCATCTTTAATAAATTTTTCGATACTCTCTTTCGTACTATCCGCCAGATCCTCTCTTCCTGTTATTATTATATTATTTCTCCTCTCTCTTTTGTCTTTTTCATTCTCTTTTATTTCTTGCATTTCGATTCTTTTCATCATTTCTGTCCTCACTATTTTCCATGTCCCTTCTTTCTTTTCATGCTCCTTCTTCATTTGCTTCAAATCGTTCCTCATGCTTTCTATATCTTCTTTTAGTTCTTCCGTCCCTCTTTTTACTTCCTTCGTCATTTCTTTAATCATCTGTTTCATAATTTCTTTAATTTCTCTTTGTACTTCCCACTTTTGCTTCTTTTCTATCCTTCACACTGTCTAATCATTTTTCTGTTCCCTTTCTCTTTGTTCCGGTGATCTCAGTACCTTTTGACTTGTTCGGAATAGTTTTTCTTCTTCGTCCTTATTTTTGTTCCCCTACTCTCTTTTCCTTTTATTTAAATCTTTCTGTCCTTTAAACATTTAATTATCACCTTATTTTTTTTTTTCGAATGTGTTTACTCCGGGCTCTATTGTTTCTTCTTATTATGTTTTTGTTGTATGCAACTCAACGTACACTTTCAAAATTTGGCCGTGTTGTAGTTTAGGTTGTATGTACTTAATTTTTAATAGATGTTTGATTCTTTGGGTATGATATGCAACTTTGTCTGCACTATTTCCAAAGAAATAATTTAGGCGTTAGAGGTCAAACGCAGGTCAACCCTTCGAACGTTTAACCTCTACCTAATTTATTCTGGGGCGACTTAAGTTAAATATCAATGTATTCTCACCTATTTTGCCTTATCTTCTTCCTACTGTGCACTCGTGCGTGTTTATGGTCTCGTTGAATCGGGGTTAATATCGGAACGCGCGAATTATACTGCCAACAGCTCATAATGTTCGTGTAAATTCACAATTAAATCACAGAATCATTGAATACGGTAAAATAGACGAAGGAATGGAAATACCAGAATGTTTAGTATCAATAAAAAACAAGAAGCATTATTAACAATTACCAATAGTACCGAAACACTATGCGAAATTACTATCGAACCACTAAACGTAATTGAAATAGGAAACGAAGAAATGATGAATACTTTAAACTCCACCGAAATTAAAACTGACAATTTATTAATAGAAAATCTTAAAAATTTGAGACTACAACATCTGAACAAAGAAGAAAAGGACGCAATAAGAAAAGTATGTTATGAATATCGAGACATATTTCATTGCCCAAAATTTCTATTAACATTTACCAATATCGTAAAACACGAAATTAAAACCAAAGACGAAACACCCGTATATAAGAAAACTTACAGGATACCCCAATCACAACAACAAGAAGCAGATGACATCATTCAACCATCAAGTAGTTCATGGAGCAGCCCCGTTATAATAATCCCAAAGAAGATAGACGCATCAGGAAAACCAAAATACAGGATGGTGACAGATTATCGATTATTGAACGAGAAATATGAAGAAGGCAAATACCCGTTACCACACATCACGGACAGTTTAGATAAACTAAGCAAATGTAAATACTTTTCAACTTTAGATTTGGCATCAGGATACCACCAAATTGAAATGCATCTCAGAGACATCCACAAGACAGCATTTTCCACACCGAGAGAACATTATGGGTACAAGCGAATGCCTTTTGGCCTAAAGAACGCCTCAGCAACCTTCCAGAGAGTAATGGATAACATCTTACGTGGAATACAAAACGAAGCATGCATCGTTTACCTAGATGACATTGTTGTATATTCAACATCATTAGAAGAACACATTCAAAAATTAAGATTAGTATTACAGAGACTACGAAAAGCAAACCTAACGATACAAATGGACAAATCAGAATTCTTACAAATGTATTTACTAATAGGTTGTTGAAAAAATTTACTTGGTTTGTTTCACTTAATTGTTTATTTTATATTCGACATTGTACACTATTCTTGATAATGGCCCAGTGCCGAAACTAGTCGAATATAAAAAAACAATTAAGTGAAACAAACTAAGTGAATTTTTTCAACAACCTATATTAACATAATATTTCACCAAGTGAAAATGAGAATCAAGTACAAAAAAACGATTTAGAATTTCTTGGTCACACTATAACTCCATCTGGCGTAAAACCGAACCCAAATAAAATTAAAGCAGTTATTCTATATCCACCATATAAAAAGGATTCCTAAGACACACAGGATACTACAGGAAATTTATAAACGACTACGCAATATTCACGAAACTATTAACGCAATTAAACAAAAACGTTTACGATTTTACAAATCAAAATCTACAATCACCCGATATAATAGATTCCAAACAAAATCAATATTTCATTTAGGAAGTTCATACTCAAGCAATACCAGTAAATATAGAAATAATAGGTAAAATTAAAAGATATCACGTTTAAATTAATAAAGACAATAACGATAATTAAATAATAACATTCTTAAAAGACACACCGGAAAAAAATGCTTTTTTTCATTTTTAAACCGAAAATTTATACAAATCATTTTGCAATATTATAACTCAATTATTTAATAAAAAAGGACCTCATAAAAATGCAGGGAAAGTACTATGTTGGCCATCATCTTTCATACTTTAAAAATTATCTTCACACATAATATATTACAATTTAATTTTTTTCTAAAAAATCTTTATATCTTCATTTAGGTCAAAAGAAAGTATATACCGGAGCAGGATATATCATAAGATTGGGCAGAACATTATATAATTCCTACTACCTAATGCATTTTCTCAAACGAGTAAAATGGATAGACATAAACACTGAGGTTCTATTCATCGAATTTTGGGTATACAACGCGAATCACAATATATTTAATCTGATCCGAATCATGATCGAAAGAGACCGTTCTGGACGTTTATGGAAGTCTTTCAAGGTAAACAATCACCAATTATAATATGAAGAATATAAATCTTGTATCAAATTATAAAGTATAATTTAATAATTTTATAAGAAAACTAAACTTAGAGTTACTTCATAATCAACAACTTTATTATTTTATTTCAGATATTTACAACAAGATTATTTTATTCCGGGGTATTCGTAGAAGTTTTAATCACGATCGTGTTAGTAATGTTCTCCCTAATCATTCTGTACATATTCGGTAAACACGTTATGCGAGCACTACACGAGAAACGCAAATGCGTTAAAAATTTCTGGAACGTCGTCGACTTTATAATAATAGCATTGAGCGTTACGATAGTTACGATTTATTTGGTGAAATCGAGAATAACGCGTTTGCTCTTTGATAATCTAGTCGGGGCGTATCACAACGAATTTATTAATTACTTCTTCATCATGACGTTAGAAAATACTAATATGTACGTGACGGGATTGTTATTATGCCTGGCGACTTTACGACTTTGGAAATTTCTCCGCTTCGGTAAGATATTTCAAGTGATGGAGCGGACTATCGCAAAAAGTGCGAACTTAGTGTTTTGCATCGCAATTTATCACACCGATATATTCATCATGTTTTCCATGTACTTGTATTTATTGCACGGGCCTTATTTTCAAGAGTTTCAAAGTTTTATGCATTCTATGACTACATTCATGTTGATTTCGTTCAGTTTCCGAAAGCCTAAATACAACGAAATGGAAATACAATACTCGCCAACGAAAATAATTTTTGTTGCTTTCATGGTCGCATCATTAATTCTTCTGTCCATATATGCAACCATTATTATTATAAGTTTAGGCGATAGTAAGTCATACTATTCAAATAGGGCGGCTAAATACACAATCGCGAATTATTTCCATGAAGAGACTCAATATTACCGAGAACTCTTGAAGCATAGTTACAGAGGAATTCGATTGAAAGGAGGCGGTGTTGAAAATGACTTAGTTTACCCAAAGGAACCGCTTGAACTCTTCGCCAATAGCGTTGCATTATCTGATAAGAAATTAAAGATTATGAGTAGAGCAGCGGCTTGTGTAATAAAAAATAATCAAAGATTTGGACGTAGAAAGACGTTATTGCGCGAGGATGAAGTTAAGTATATGGCGCAGATGTATTTAGCGCTAAGGACATATGGAGATATGGATGATAATCAAGATAAGCATATCTATTTCATAGCATCTGATCCAGTAAATGACAGGACTAAACTGATTCCGTTCTATAGGCTGCAGCAGATGGAATTTATTGTGAAACTTCTTTTGACGAAAGGTGAAAATCGTCAAACTAGGGACCACGCCTTACCAATACATGTTAAAGAGGATCATGTGAGATTAGGTCATTTCAGAGATGTTATTAATGTTATTGGAAGAGCTATTGAAAATATTAAGATTGACTTATAATTATAAATGTTTTTAGTTGAGATGTTATAATAAAGAATTGCACATTTTTTTTAAATAATATGGATCAAACTGAATACTGAATAAATTGAAAGATAGAAATAAGATCAAAATAAAGTTAGTAATGTCAAGTTTGATACAGTAGGCTTAAAAGTTTTAACGATAATGTTATTTCAAAGTTTTGGTTTATATTAAATATTACAAAATATATTTGCAGAAAATTATACAGTGCTATTTTGTCAGATGGTTAGTCCACGAACCTTTTAAATATTATGTAATAACAAAAATTTGACACATTTTATAGAAGCCTTTTCAAATCAGATATATTTATTACCCAATAAAGGAGAATAACGGTTTTCTGGTGAACGGTAGTAAAAAGTATTATAAGTTTGGGAAACTTAATATAATGTTCTATTTTCATTTTACGTGTCTTTTCCTCTTTTCCAATTATCTACTTTTAGAAAACATATGTGCGTATAATTCATAGGAATACGATAACTCGAAAGTCACCGAACTACCAAAAAAAAAAAAACTCCATACAATGCGCACGTGTTTCGGCCACGTTTTTTTTTGCAACGATGTATCCAGTGCCTGTTATTAAAATTGACGAGTTCAGTAATTCGTCGTCGGTTGGAGTGTGCGTGCAAGTTTTCTTAATTGCTCTGCCAAATTTTGATTATCTGCCAATCTTAAACTACCAGAAGAAAATTGTTAATTTGTCGTATGTGTTCGTAAACCTTGCAGTTCTCTTTCAATAGTAAGTGTACTAGTGATTAGTCAACTAGAGTCTTCCCTGTCGTAAAGAAAATTGTTTATTTAATGAATTGTAAACAACAATGCGTGTAATTATAGATAATCTTAGCTTTTATATTTTGTTATGGCAATAGTATATTAGTAGCATTATACTTATATTGGTGTATTCATTAATAACTGGTGTAATATTTTTTTATAGCCTAGGTCCAATTTCGAGACAGTAATAATTTTTAATCTTGATGGAATTATGCTACAAAGTTTTCAATATAATCCCTCGATAAAAAACACTTTACGACTCGTCGTTAAAAAAATAGTGTTTGTATTTTTGTCTGTGCTTGTGTTGTTATGGGTGTGTTTTAACTGGATTTCAACTACATAAAAAAAAAACTGCTGGATTTCATAGGATTCAAGATCACCAGGGTAAATGCTTATGTCTTATAAATACGAATAATATGACGCCAAGGTAAGTCGATTTTACCTATCTATTATTTTCGCTAATCTCAATTTACGATTTCCCATTCGAGCTGCGAGTTAAATTCCGGATTGTGGAATATGAGTTTTTAAAAAGTAACTTTTATTTATTTCACAAAATAATTAATTATTGATTACAATGATTGATTATATGTATTAGAACTTTATAAAACACTTAATTATACTTAAAACTAGTTTCGCGATTTGAGCGAAGTGCGAGCCGACCGATGTTAGGGACTGCCGCGCGCCGCTCTGCAGCTTCCTTATATCTTCTAGGAGATTTTGTGGATGTCAGCATTTGGGGCATCATAACACCCCCGGCGTAAGTGCGGAAACATCCTCTGGCATGACTCATGGAATCCAGGGTTGTTTTCCACAAGTCGTTGGTTCTTGATTGGGTTGGTCCGTGGTTGAAGATTTCTTCTTCCAGATTGAGAAGGATTTCTTGTTCCGAAGGTATCTCGTGATGAGTGCGAAGAGGCCTACGAATAATAATACGTAAATAATTATGGTTCAAATGGAAGGAGGTTGACCATGGATTGTGTTTGATTTCTTTAGAATTTTAAGGTCCTCTTGAAGCTTGACTAAGTCGTCGTTGAGTCCAGTTATGTTTGTCGCATGGATTTCGTTTAGTTTTGCAAACTGCATTTTCCATTTTGCGGGTACAGCTTTTTCTTCGGAGAATGTTAATTGAGGAATGTTCGGTCTTCTTGAAATCTTTTTTTTTTGGAAACTGGTCAATGAATAATTTTGTATGTGCAGAGAGCATCCTGGGGTTACTCTTGCAAAGTAGGTTCCGTTGATTGCATCTAATTCGGTCTGTTTGTTGCACTTCTTCTCGATTTTCTGAGTAGAGGGCAAAACGATGATCCATAGGTTTTCATGAATTTGCTTGATCCAAGTTGCATCGTGTGTTTCAAAACTGTGTGCGCATTTTTCGTAATGTAGAGTGTAGGATAAAAGCTGAACTTCGCATGGTGAATCCTGGGTGATCCGTAGACTGTTGGTAGCTTGACATAAAAACTGCATTGCTTCTATTTCCTCGCATGGTTTGCTGATTGGTACAAATCGTTCATCATTGATTGCCAATAGGTTATGATTTGGTAGTATATAGTGGAATGTGTTATTGTTTCCTCGGATTGGTAAGGAATATAAATGGTAGTAGACGTATTGGGAGATTTCTGTCAGAGGGATCTCTAGGAGAAATATAATGGAATTTCTTTTGACGTAAGCTTTAACCGTAATAATTCTTTCAATAATATGAATATTTTCTGTTGTGGGTTCTCGTGGTAATTTTTCGTTGTGGAGAAGTTGGTTTAATTGTTTCAGTTCGTAAATAAGGTTTTTGGTGTCCATCATCGAGGGATGATATGTATTTAATTTGGCGAATGTAACAGCGTTAACGAGTGAAGATAAGATGTCGTTTGTGTTATCTATTAGAAAATTCAGTTGATTAAAAATAGCGAAGAGAGTTATTTGTTGAGATTTTTCCAATTAATAAAATGTATCATTTTTAATAGATTGATTTAGTTGCATCATTCTTGAGGTTAGCACAACTGATTGCTCCTTAGATCTGCTATTGTTTGATTAAATTCATTAATTGTTTTTATTGATACAGAGATCTGTTTTTTCATTATAGCTTCGATTTTTGATTGTGACTAAATTATATTCTGAATTTCTTTGTCGTACCTTTCGGCATCTTCGTTATATAGATTTCCGGTAATCCTATTAATTATTTGTCCTAAAATATTAATGGCTCCTCTTTTCGTTCTACGAGGTTCCTTTTGGGGTAATAGTTGTTCAAGTTGCTGTAACATTTTACTTCTCTTCGTGGATAGTATGGATATATAATTTGCCATTTCTCTGCTGTAAAGATTGCTGTGAGAGTTTCAATTTCTTGTGCCAAATGGTCGAGATGATATATTGTTGTAATTTTCCATTGATTGGTTTTGATTTGGGCTTCTCCTAATTTTACTGAGAAAAGACCTGTATCGTCATTGATGGCTTCTAGGGTAACGTCGCATCTGATGTTAATGATATAATATCCGATACATCTAAAACAACAGAATGTTTCAAGTTTCTTGTGTGGAATTTTCTGGTTCTTGTTTTTGTTTTAATTTCTACAGTCGAATCGTCATTAATTTTTATTATTTTATAAGGGCCAATATAGGGGTTAACTAATTTATTTCTACCATTATTTTTAACATATACTAATTCGTTAATTTTGAAATGTTTTGTCTTAGCGTTTTCTTCAGATTTTTGTACATATTTTTCTTTTTGTTCGATGTTTTTCTGCTGGATGGATTTGTAAAGATGTTGAAGTCGTTCTTTATGATCGGATACATATTGATGATAATATTCTTCGGAGTAAAGCAGATCCATGGGGTCTCTTAGCGAAGTGTGACCAAAGACTAGTTCCAGTGGTGTAAAGCCAGTTGGTTTTGATAGGGTGTTGTTGTACGCTATGACGGCTAACTTCATCTGTTGTTCGATAGGTTGCTTTTTTCTTTCTTCGAGACATCTGATTTGTTGAGTGGAATCGCTCTATGTTTCCTTTTGAACTAGGATTTGCAGGTGTTACAAAATGTATTTTTATTTTATGGGCTTCAAGTAATTTTATAATGAGGTCATTCTTGAATTATTTTCCGCTGTCACAACTTATTTCTAATGGTGTTCCGTAATATTTAAAATATTCCAATAGTCCGTTAGCTACTTGGCCAGAATTTGTGGATGTTAGAGGTATTGCTTGGCCTAATCGAGAAAAGGTGTCTATTATCGTTAAGAATTGTAAGTTGTAGAGGTGGCAAGGTGGGATGCCGGTCGTATTTGCTTTTGTTACAAATCATACAGCTATTAATATAATCTGTTACCATTTGTTTCATATTTTTCCAGTAATATTGTCGTTTTAGTTGAGTTAGCGTTTCTACTATTCCTCGGTGATTTCTTTTGCCAGTGTGGTGCGTCGTTATTAATTCCAACTGATCAGCTTCGTTGCTTATTACGGTGACCCTTTTTGTACATTTAATTAATTTTGGTCCTTTATCATTAAAAAGTTGAACATAAATTTTACGAAAATGAGAATAGAGTGTATTGTTTTCGAAATATAAATAATGTTTTCCGGTTAATGAATTTTGTGATTTCCTCATCTAAATTTTGGGTTCCTATTTTTACTTTGAATATTTTCGTTTGATAGATCGACTTTCGTGTCAATAGTAGTAGGGCTCAGAAAATATTGTTTTTCTTATCATTTATAATATCGTCTAGGATGATGATTCCTCTTGTAGGCTCAGATTTCTGGTTAGAGTGTATGGTGTTACTCGTACTGTTTTCTTCGTTCGGTAGCAACATTGGGGTTTCTCTGTCTGCTGTTGATTGTTCTTGTAATTCTTGTCATAACATTGCTAGATTCTTACCAGTGGGGCCAGGTTGTTCTTCTCTTGCAAATGATGTATTTGGTAATTTTTGTGGATCCAAGGTATCCCCTAATTCTAGTTCTTCAATAATCTGGTCTAACATTCGTTGTGTTTCTGGATCTGGGTTAGGAGTTAATGAAATTATATCGTCTTCTATCGCATACAATTGTTCTTGGGTAATTCTCGATAAAGCGTCTGCATTTGTGTTATATTATTCTTTTTTGTAAATAACTTCGAAATCATATTCTTCCAATTTTAATTTCCATCTCATTAGTTTTGAATTAGGCTCTTTTAATTTCCACAACCATACTAATGGTCGGTGATCTGTATAAATTTTAAAATGTCTGCCGTAAACATAGGGTCTAAAATATTTGTCTGCATACATTATTCCAAGTAATTCTTTTTCGATCGTTGAATATTTTTGTTCGGTTGCGCTTAATGTTCTGGAAGCATAACTTACTGGTTTGTCTTGGCCTATTTTACCTTGCGAGAAGACAGCTCCTAACGCTATATCTGACGCATCTGTTGTAATAATGAATTCCTTTGTAAAGCCAGGGTATTGAAGTATTGGTTCATTCATCAAAAAAACTTTACATGTCTCGAATGCGTTTATATATTTATTATCTAATTTAATTTGGGATCCTTTCTTCAAACAATTTCTAAGCGGTTTTGTGATTTCCGTAAAATTTCTAATAAATTTTCGATAGTACCCAACGAATCCTAAAAATGCTTTAATTTCCTTTTGTGTTTTCGGTAGAGGGTAATTTTTATTGCATTAACTTTTTCTGGATACGGTTTTCTTTTCTAAGAAATTCATATTTTCCAGTTTAACTTTAAAATTTGCGTTTTCTAGTCTTTCAAAAACTTTATTCAATTTTACTATATGTTCCTGTAGTGATACCGAGTAAATAATTATATCATCTAAATAAACCATGCATGTATCTTCTAATAATCCTTTCAATATGTTGTCCATCAGTCTTTGAAATGTCGCTGGGGCATTTTTTTTAACCCGAACGGCATCCTTTTAAATTCGAAATGTCCTTGTCCATCTCCACCTGGTGGTAGCCGGACGCTAGATCTATACTGCTGAAATAGTGGCATCTACCAAATTTATCTAATATATCTGCTATATTAGGATTTGGATATTTATCTTCTATCATCCGATCGTTTAATCGCCGATAGTCGATAACCATTCGTTTCTTCGTTTTGCCATTGGTAGTTCCTGTGACGATATTCACAGGACAACTCCAAGGTGATATGCTTTCTTGAATGATGTCTTGATCCAGAAGTTCTAAAACTTGATTTTTAATTTCCCTTTTTGTTTCAATTGGCTGTCGATACATTTTGACATAAACAGGTGATTGATCCTTTAAATTTAGTTTGTGTTTAACGCAGTGTGTGAACGTTAATTTTTGACCATCGATGTAGAATATATGTTTGTATTTTTCTGCGAGTGCTCTAATAAAGGCTTCTTCTTCGATGTTCATTCAGCGATTGATTCTTTTACAATGATTCCTGTGCGAAATTCAATTGGTGGTACGTAATAAGTTCCCTCCTGTGCATTAACTGGTATTTTTATTATTCTCGCCTCTAGTGGTTCGAACGTAAGTTTTTCTGTATTTAAATTTATAGGGATATTTGCATTTTCAGTTATAAGTAATTTTTTACGAATATAAAGAATTGCTCCGAGTTTGTTTAAAAGATCGATTCCGATTAGTCCATCGAATTTTTTACTAAAGTCGAATCTAAAAAGTGTATGTTGAAGGTTTGTTTTAAATATTGGTGGAATTTCTAAAAATATTGTATTGTCATGTTTAGTTGTATTATGAGTTGTTTTGATTATAAACCGAATTTTTATCGCATATTCTTTAAAATGTTCGAAAAGTTTAGAATTAATAGGCGTTTTTGTTGATCCGGTATCTATAAGAAAATTAAGTCCTGAACATGTAATATAGGGCAAATTACAATTTATATTATTTACGTCAATTATTGCTGTTTCGTCGTTTAGTTCGTTTATTATTTCTTCTTCGTAGATAGGCTGATGAAGTGAAATTTTTCTTCAAGGTCTTTATCGAATTCCTCGTTGTAATCGCAATCTGTGTTTATGTTTTCGTCGTTCTGCGTCTCATCGTATGGCATTTCCTCGTTATCGTCTTGATAGTACAAGTGCTGACCAGGACCAGGTGTCCATCGCGGTGCCTGATGCTGCTCGCTTCTGCGAACTGGGGTCGATTTCCATTTGCGTGGGTTTGGGCACACTTATTTGAGCAGGAGTTTTAATAAATGATTGAGATGATCTTTGATTTGCGTTGTTTGCTTGATCATAAAACGGTTTTTGATTTGCCTGGTAATGTTGATTCAAATTAGGTCTTGGTGTATATTGATTGATTGACGAAGTTGATGGCATATTTTTTGGTTGAATAAAATATGGTTGCATTATAGGTACCGACCGTGGTACGTAATGATTAGGTTGTTTATTCGGGATGCGTGATTTTTCTTGAGATAATCTTGAATTTACTCGTTGTAAATTATTTGCGCGTCCTGCACGGTAATTAAATTTCTCTACTTCGATGACGTGACTCATTGCTGTTTCTAGGTCGCGGGGTTGCTTTACTTGCACCATTATTCCCGTTATATGATCTATTTCAAGTAATCCTTGCAGATAAATTTGTAACGCCGTAGTTTTGTAATTGTTGCTTTTCAAAAGCCTGCTATTCGCGTCGTTGTCTCTTAATTTTACTTGAGTCAACAAAAGTTGTAATGTTTCTTTTATGCGAGCGCCAAAATTATATGAACCCTCATTTTTATTAGGCCAAATCTGTGCTAAGTCACCAAATAAACATTTATTATATATCTGTGCTGGCAATTTGCAAATGAAAGACTCAAAAAGGATACCTGTCCCATCAACACCTCATGGTAAGTCCAAAGATAATAATATAAAATAAATAAAATAAAACTTTCGTCACTTTAATACATATACCGGGCCTCTCGGTAATAGGAATTTAACGTGTAAAAGGTTTGAATGAACCGTGAGCACTTTCTGGGAGCCCAGTTATTAATTCCCAAGTGAAGCCATTTTGCGTCGCTTTGTCGTCTTAACCGTACGCTGTTGCCGTTTTCGTCCCGCTGAAAACAACGCACTTGTACTGCGTTGGAACAAGAGACATTGAGTGCAAGCTGACTTTGGAGCAGATAAGTTGTTATTTTTTGAATTATTACTACCTTACAGTAATTTCATTAAAGAGCTCTAAAAACATTTATTGTGTTCCCTGATACATCTCAGTACGTTATTACTGACTGGCGCCCATGTTTAGTTGTGGACATTGTCAATTTGATTTTGTTTTGTTTGGCAATATTTTCCATGTTTAATTTTTACTAGCCTAAGTTCTTGTTTATATTTATTTCGTTATTTCTTAATTGAACTTTGTTTAATTCAATAAAACGGGTTTTACATTTACTCCAACCCACGCCCAGCGCCGCAAAATTGAGAAGCGGGAATGTTACAACTTAAGAAATCTGTATCCGCATAGATCTCACTTAACAACTTCAACTAAAATTACTTTATGTGATACTTTGGTACTTTCACATTTTAATTACTGCTCCACGCTGTACCATCCAGCAATCGATCAAAATACTAACCGACGCATACAAAAGGTACAAAACTCTTGCCTTCGATTCATCTATGGAATACGTAAATACGATAAAATATCTCATAAACTTATAGATGCTAGTTAGTGGAACATGGAGCATAAAAGAATTACCCAAGCCAAATGTTTATATTACAAAATTGTGCATACTATGAAACCATCGTATCTTTAGAATAAAATTAGATTTAGAAATGATGTCCATAATATTAATACTAGATTTAGAGGTAGAATTTTTCCTCCTAAACATGCCACGTCTTTGTTTGATCGATCATTTTCTCATCATATTTATATAACGTATAATTCGATTCCCAAGTCTCTTATATGTTTGGGTGTATCTAGATTTAAACATGCAATTAATACTAATACTCCACTTCTCTAATGTCTGAAAAGTTTGTAATTATATATACTGCTTAAGATAATATTATATTTTTATTTCTCTTTTCATTTTTTCACTACATATTATATATACTTGTCTCATACGTGAAGGTTAAGATGGTAGACCAGATGGATGAAATTTCATCCAATTCTGAATCCCGCCTTCGGATTCTTCATTTCATGTATTTACAAATTTATTTTATTTACTCCTGTACTTAATTTTGGAAAGAAGAATAAGGTTTATTATTATTATTATTATTATTATTATTTTTGTTAATCGTCATCGACTACTGAGGTCATTAGCCGTTGAGTTGGTGTCATGGGTAGCAGTTATCTCTTATGTTGTTCAAGTCGGCGTAGTAAGTTAAGATTACACAATGCAAGATGCAAGGGTTATTTGTAAATGAACAATGATATAAATAGATAGTGAGAAAATAAAAGTGTACAGTTAAAAGCTAGTTGACTAAATTTTAATTTGCAGTATCCTGGCTGACTCAAAGAGCGCTGATGGAGCAGTTTTTAATAAGTCGACCCCTCAGTTGTTGATTGGTTGCATGGCCCTCCTTATTACGTTGCACTCTTCAAAAATATGTTTGATTGACAGCCACTCTTCACACCAGTAACAGCTGGGGCGCGTGTCACCTTGTAGTAAATGCATATGAGTTGCATTTGTATGACCTATCCGTAGGCGATAAAGCGTAACCTGGTCCTTTCTAGACAAAGTTGAGTAGTCCATTTTATCGTTGATATATGGTTTCACTCTCTTTAGCAGGCTGTCATTATTTTCCCAGCGATTCTGCCAGCATTCTTCGCTGGCTTTTATGCTGTACGCTCGACAATCTCTTAGAGAGACTGGGATACCTGCATCGTCCTCGTCGTTAATAGCTTGTCGTGCTGCTTGATCGACTTCTTCATTGCCGCGGATCCCGGGCACCAAAAGAAAGTCACGGATTTACCGCATTCTTTTATGTTTTTGTATTTCTCTAGGATATATCTTGACCATCCTTCAGCCTTGTTAAGGTTTTTGATGCTTTGTAGGCTACTTAGTGAGTCTGTAATTATTAGGAAATTTGATGCATTTTGTACAGATATGTAAAGTAAAGCTTGCCAAATAGCATATAATTCGGCTGTATAAATCGAGGAGTAGCGTGGAAGTTTCCAAGAGTGTGCTTCCTTGCCTGTTTTGAATGCTGAACCCACTCCGATGTCTGTTTTTGAGGCATCCGTGTATATATGCGTATGTTCTCTGTATTTTTCGGTTTCGCTAGAAAAATGTTGAATGAATATTTCATTGGGCGTGTTTTCCTTTTTGAACCTGGATAGAGAATCATTCATTGTTGGTATAGACATGCACCAATCCGGTATCCCTTGTGGTTTTATGTCTAAAGGTACTGGTAGTTCTAGGTTTGTAGTTGACACTAACTCCCTGAATACAATATCGGCAGGTCTCGTCACCGTTGTTCGGTTTGCGAATTCGTTGAAAGAGGAGTTAAAAGTGGCAGCATTCAGGTGCCATGGCATGGCACGCATGCGTATGCCATAATTAATTAGTTTTTGGCGACGTCTTATATCCAAGGGCATTATATTAGCTTCACAGTATACCGATAACGCAGGGCTAGTACGGAAAGCACCCGTGGCCAAACGGACACCAAGGAGATAGATTTTATCCAGTTCCTTTAAAATAGATGGCCTAGCCGATGCGAGCACCAAACTTCCATAATCTAGTCTGGACAACACTAAAGACTTGTATAGGCGCAGTAGTACTTCGCGGCATGCTCCCCATCTGATATTTCCCAAACATCTTAAAATATTTAAGCTTTTACGACACTTGCGAACTACTTCTTGGACATGAGCCTTCCACCGGAGTTGGGAATCGAAGGTAACGCCAAGTAATTTTGCTTGATCCGCTACGGGCAAGGTCTGACCATTCAGCGATTACATCGGAGGGGGATGCGGCGTACGCAATCGACAGAAGTGTACACATATAGATTTTTGTGCAGAGATTCTAAAGCCTCGTGATTTTGCTGTGTTCTCTATAATGTTTTGTTGTTCCTGTAGAGATTGCGAGTCGCCGTTGCGAAAAATGGTGAGATCATCTACATACACCACGCCACCATTCGTAGACGTGACTGCTTCGGCAAGGCAGTTAACAGCAACCACAAATAAAGCTACACTGAGTGAGGATCCCGTTTTCCAAAAGATGTGGATTAAAAAATTTTCCAATAACTTTGGTACGGAAAGATCTATTCTGAAGGAAATTTTGAATAAACAAAAGGAGTCTACCACGAAGTCCCCAAGTGTGCAGTTGTTTTAGGATGCCATATCTCCAGGTCATGTCGTATGCCTTTTCTATATCCAAAAAAGCTGCAGTGACATGACTTCTGTTTAGGTACGCATTCTGCAGCTTTCTTTCAAAATATAAAAGAGCATCTTCGGTACTGTGGTATCGTCTAAATCCAGTTTGGTATTTGCTAAGAAGCTGTTTTTCTTCCAGTAACCGCATTAAGCGTCGAGCTATCATTTTTTCAATAAACTTGCTAACACATGATATTAGTGATATAGGTCGGTAGCTTTTAGGGTTGGTCGGGTCTTTTCCAGGCTTAAGGATTGGCACTACAATGGCTTCTCGCCATGTGTCAGGGAAGGTGTTGCAGTCCCATATCTTATTGAAGATGTTTAGTAGATATCTCGAGGGAGATTTTGTAAAAATTCATAATGTAAATGGTCTGCTCCAGGTGCAGATTTCTTAGAATTGGATAGTGCAAAATTTAGCTCTAGTACATTGAAGCTGGAGTTATAAATATTATCGCCTTCTTCTTCAAAATACAGATTATTTTTCTCTTCCTCAGATTTAATTCTTTGAAAATGGTGGTCATAATTTAGTGACGAGCTATTGCTCTCGAAGTAATTCGCAAATGTTTCGGAAATTTCCTGTGAGTCGGTGATATTGTGACCTTCCAGTAGTATGTGGGCTATAGGCAGATAGTCCCTACAACCTGTTACCGATTTTATTTTCTGCCATATTTCTGAGGAAGAAGTAGATGAGTCGATCGAGTGGACAAATTCTTACCAGGTAGCTCGATTTTTGCTGAGTATGCACCTTCTTGCTGCGGCTCTGCATTTTTTAAAATTTATTAGGTTCTCCAGCGTAGGTTGACGTTTGAAGCTATTGTACGCACGATTCTTTGCCGCGATTGCTTGCTTTACCTCACTATTCCACCACGGAACTCTTCTATGGTGAATAGAGCTTATTGTGCTTTGGGGAATACTGCATTCAGCTGCTTTGATTACTGAATTACAAAATAGTGAGACCGAATCATTAATATCTTCACATTCGCGTGGTACAACGAAAGATTGTGCAAACTTTTGTCAGTTTGCGCCCTTTAAATTCCATCTCCGCTCGGGTTCAATAATAATTTTGGGAATGTCGGTGTTAATTGTAATAGGGAAGTGGTCGCTAAATAGGTATTGTGGGTGTTTAACCCACGAACATCTTAGGGCAGCACTGGCAGATGCGATACTTAAATCAATCGTCGATTAGTTTCCGTTTGATGTATTTATGTGAGTTGTTTCTCCATTATTTAGTAGGATACATCCTAGGTCATCAAACAAGGTCTCCAACTGTCGTCCTCTCGTGTCTCTCCTGTTAGACGCCCACATAGGGGAGTGTGCATTGAAGTCTCCGAGGAGTAATCAAGGAGGTGGTAATTGGTAGATTATGGTCCCTAAGTCTCTAGGGTCAAATGGTCTATTAGGAGGTAGATATATAGAACAGACAGTTATTTTAACTGGGAACAGTATTTTGATTGCTACGGCTTGTAATTCGGTATTTAAGCTGATTATCTCTGGAGAACAATTATTCCGCACCAATAGTGCAACACCGCCTTTAGCTCTATGGTTATAAGTATCATCACATCGCGTACAAGTGTATCCACGAAGTGAAAAGGACACGGATGGAGTAAAATGTGTCTCTTGGAGAGCAACACAAAAAGGTGAGAATTCCTTCAGTAACAGTTGTAAAAATGGTAACTTGTGGATTGTACCTTTTCAGTTCCACTGAAGAATATTTTCCATTGTTACTTAAATTATTTGAATGGTATTAAATAGAATACAGAATGTCACATTGAAGGAATGCATAAATAAATACATGAACAGATAAGTAGCTAGATAAGTAAACAAATAATTATACTATGCTAATATCACAGAAGAAAATAATATAAAGATATCACAGATGGTTTTCTTTACGTAGTCACTCTGGGGTGGGGTACTGACGCATTCGGAAACCCGGCGCCGTTCTATATTTGCCTCAGCCCGCTTTTTAATCTCAAGCATTTGCATGAGGTCCTTGGTTGACGTTGTCGGGTTTGGTGGTTGTAGAAATGGTTCAGTTGGTTTTGAGATATTTTTTTGAGAGGCAGATATCGCCTTAACTATAGCTGGAATAAGTTTTTCCACTAGTTCGTCCATATTGAAAGGGATCATTGACGTTGCTTTCGAATATGTAATTGATGGATTCGGTGTTTGGGCAATTACTTTTTTCTTCGCTTCTAGGTAGGTTAATTTTTCCTTTACTTTCACCGCTTGAATTTCCTTTTCAGATTTAAACGTTGGGCAGTCTTTGGATTTGGCGAAGTGTGGACCGGAACAATTAACACAGACTGGACTGTCATCTTCTACAACAGCAATTAGATATGCCGAAGCCATTCCCTCTACATTCACAATTCCCTAACCCGAAAATCCCGTCAAAAATATCCTTCCTTTTAAACCTAAAAACGTTTACTCAGTTATATATTATAATAGTATTTTAACATTTTGTTTATCAGTCTATGTCATTGTGACGGTTTAAATATTCTTGGTATAAATTACGTTATTGAACAAATATTATTAGTTGTCTTTGCTATAATTTTTATTTCATGTATTACATTACTAAGATATAATAAAATGCACACATGTATTAAATAAAAAACATGAACTAGTTAGCAGCAGCGGTAGCCATTTTAAAATAAGAATCAAGGTTCGCCTTCTTAGATCCTCTATAAGCTGCCATGACGGTAATCTCCTCGATGTTCACCTTGGAGATGTAGAAACGATGAGGTGGCATTCCAGGAACTTGATTGTTGTTGCCTAAAATTTTTAAAGAACAATTATTATTATTCCAGCACTAATATATTATGTTGTAATTACTTTCAAGCCAACGACCTGCGGCTGGAATATTAGCTATTAATGCGGTCTTGGCACGAGCATAATCCTGATCAGTTGGTTTCACCTATAACATAGATATAGTTTATATAACTACATGATTTAATTATGTAATCAGCACGTACCTCCTCAGCTTTTCCGGTAATTAAGATACGTTCGCATTCAGGATCTTGAGCAACCAAATTTTTCTGCTTGCAGATTTTGTTTTGTGCATTCGAAATCATCAAACCGACACGGTTGTCATTCAAAAATAATTTCGAGTTAGAAATTTTTATATTAAAAAAAATAAGTAATTTGAGAATGGATAGTAACTCACCAGCAAATCTTTTGCGGTGAACTCTAGATTAGTTAGGATCATGTATGGAACGCCATCAACTTGAGCGATGGATTTCAAGTTAGCGAAAGGATATCCCAGACTCTCCTTAATAGTGGATAGTGATGCGATTGAAGCCCATTCTGCGTAATTATTTAATTTAAATTAACTTCGTGGTTAAATTTTCTTTATCAGTAACTAACCTGCGTTATGCATTAGTTCCCAAGCGACTTGTTCTGGTGGTTTAACTGCAGCGGCCTCTCCCTCCACCCAGAACGCAGCCAACAGGGCAAAGAAATAGACACAGCGATTCATTTTTACTGAAAAAAAAAGATTGTTTTATACTATTTTATTGTCTCAATTTATTATAATCTCCTTCACTTGTGTTATTTAGGTACGAATGCGTGGAAATTTAAAACATGTAATAGATTCGGAGAATATATTATACACGAAATGAGCAATTAGTCGTCCTTATTTACCTGATTTAAACACTTAGAAATTTATTCCGAAGTTTATCAGAAGATTATAGCGCTATTCGCAATAATTTCAATATACACATAAAGTGAAGAACTAGTAGTTATTCTGGAAGCATATAAAATAAATGTCATGAATAGGTTTAAAACTATCTCGGGCTGCAAAAGTGCATTAAACAAAATTCATAATTTTGTTCCATTTTCAAACGCAAACTTTTTCTTACAATTTAATAAAATATTTGGATAATTTTCCTAATACAAACGCTTTATTGACACAAGTCAATACAAGTACAAATGCAATACTTTCTAACAATGATAACATAAAAAAATACAGTTTAAATATACAATATATAGAAAACTAAAAAAATATAATTAAATAGTGATATATGCTGTTGTGATGATTAGAAAGATTAAAATCACAGTTTATTTGTGGTTAAGTAAATATAATAAAGAGAGAAAATGCCTTTTTATTTCACTAAATTTATAAAGGAATTATAATCTATGCTTAGCATTGACACGTGATAAGGGTATTATTAAACAATTTTGTAATATTTTGTTTTAATAAAATGTAGAATTTTACCATCCGTTATTTAATTCAGTTTGCTAGAGTCACCCTGATGAACACCTGGGTGTAAAGAATCCCTAATTACGTGTAAGTTGACTATAGGATTCAAGCAAGGTCACAAAAAGAATGTTCTTTTTCAAATGCTACTTTTTATGTTTGTTTTTTCCATTAAACAAATGAAAAATAACCTTCGTGTATTTTGGGAAAATTGAAAAAGATAACATCATATTCTAAAATATTATTGATTTTCATCCATTAATAAATTAATATTTTTATACTTTTCTATATTAATTAGCCTTTATCATTACATGAAAATGCTAATACACGTCTAGGTAGTTAAATAATGAAAATTATACATTTAATAATCAAAAAAGTATAATGTAAAACACTTACCGAACAAATACTTGATTATTACTCGAGTCTTACTCTGGAACTACTTAAGATTCTACACTGGTCTGCTTATATACTGTCTGAAATTTTTCAGAAAAGATTCTTATCGCGAATATGCTCCGTATGGTTACTGATATATTCCTATTAGTGTTTTGATTGGTTAAGCGTATGCTGATCTGTTTGTAGAAAAACCAATCGAAGCGATAGAGAATTTTAAAATTAACATTTATAAACAAGTGGTAAAGATATGCAGATCTGTTTATAATGTGGGAATGTCCATTTTAATTTTTAGAGATAGCCATTTTATCTTTCTGAGACGATTTCTAAGAAATAACACGTATAAATTCCATAATACATACGCAATCCATCGTAGAATTGATAATTAAGTACATGGCATTGATTAATAGATGGTAAATAATTAAATAAATTAATAAACATGAAGAATGTAGAAGTAGCTAATATTAAACTCTTCAGTTATGATTACTTTTAGTATTGATGTTCAAATCTTCGATTATGAAAGTGTGGTCATATAAGGATTGTAACTTCAATAGAGGAGGAATGGTGGATATACAGTACGTAAATGGAGTGTGGATAATTGAAGATCAACAGTGTAGTGCAGTTAGATTTTTGATTTTAGGACGATTAACTTTTCCTAGGTTTATTCCTGGCCTTGCTACTATTAAACCACGATGAATATTTTAGTTGAGAATAGTAGACACGATATGGATTAAGGTCTCGTTTTTGAAGTAAAGGGATTTGGTGATTTTAGTTTCTACCATTAGGGTTACATATATTATATCCTTTCAGATAAAATTGGACAAGAAATGAAATTTTATCAGTAATAAGATAATATGTATATATATATATGGCGTAACATCACAATATACCTTCTGTTTTTGTAAATGAAACGCTTTGGTTGAGAATTACCACAATTTTTATTGTCGAAACACTGCGACAATTGTTTAGGAATACAGTAGCTTCTTTAAGCATATTACATGTGGTTTTATAACCTACAATTTTCGTTTATTTACTAAATAATTATGGAGAAGATTTACAATCAAAAGAGGAAATTGCAAGTTCAATAAGGTAAATTGTTAGTATTAGTTTAATTTCACCAAGTAACAACCTTCTGAGTCCGATACACATTATATTGCCTGAAAAGTTTATATGAGTATACAAGTGTCAATGCAAAATTAGTCGATAAAATGAATTTTAAATTTTGTTAGTAGCGCTTGCCTGTCTGTGTTAAAGGGTATATTAATCTTGGTGGTGTATTGGTTTGTGATATAGTCATCGATGGTGATGGGATTGTGAATTCGTGAGTCTTTTGTTAGTTTGAGGACATTAGCCGCTCAGTCTTTGTTTATGTTCCATATTTTTACGTTTGTTATTCCCTCTATGGGCTGATGAGGCCTGTTTGGAGTGGTGTCGCATTTTGTAGTTAGGTAAGCGTACGTCACGTGCGTAAATTTGTTGCATTTACTGCAAGGACTAAAACACTATTTATAAACGTAAATAAACCATTGTATTCTACTGTGTGCTTATCATTTTTTATTACGCACTATGGTAACACTTAAAAATATTGCCAAAGCAAATGCATTCTAGAATATGCAACAGGTAAATATCATTAATGTCGTCTGCTTATAGTGCATTACAATACCTCAGGCTCCTCCTACATTAAAAAAAGAATATTAAGAATGCAATGAGAAAACACTTCTTGTAAAAACAAGTAAACAACTATGCGACGACAACATATTTTTAAGTAAGTAAGTAAGTAAATAATTTATTTCAGCAGAGTACATTAGTCTGTGGAATAAGCCAAATAAATAAATAGGCAAAAACATAATATTTAATTTCGTTATCTATTACATATACTAACAATACTATACGTTACCATACAAAAGTTAAAATATTCTTGTATTGAATAAGGTTCCATGTCGCATAGATATTTCCAGATACATGTACAGCCGTACTAATAGTCGGAGTTTAATTCTCGAATTAATAAATCCTAGATTAATCGTCGCATTTAATAATAGCTTCGGATAGTTTCGATAAATCCGAGAATTAATCCGGGATTATTCGCGACCTGTCAAATTCTCGCTTGTCAACAGATATTTTTATAATTCATTATAGTTAATATTGTTATAATTTATACTGTTATTAAAATGGATGATGCTGCATTTTGGGAAGAATTTTTTGATTATGTGGACGAATTGGAAGATGAACGACTGCCGAAAAGGTATGTACCTACTTAACCTAAAATAATTAAACGATAATAATATATTTGATAACTATAATGTGGCATCTAATTTAATTAGATATATTATAGATGGTAAAAATCCAATCGAATTTTATGTTGATGTTGAATTTCGGAAGAGATATCGGTTTACTAAAGACATAATGAAAGAACATGGCCTTCTGTTACCGTTAGTAAAACAATTGGGAAAATCAAACAATCGTGGTCTTCCTTTTCAGCCATTACAACAATTATTGATATGTTTGAGGTACTAAGCTACAGGAAGTTTTCAGGTAATATCATATAAAAAATTCACTTGGGCTTCATTTTAATATTACAAACATAACCTTATTTTAGGCTGTATGTGGTGACTTAACAGGAGCTAGCCAACAAAGTGTTCAGTTTTAATTGCTGGAAAATTAGGAGAGTACATAAAATTTCCCATTGATAAGGCGGGGCAGCGAGCAAATATTAATAAATTTTATAACTACGCAAGGTTTCCAACTGTTTCTGCGTGTATCGATTGCACTCATATCTGAATAAGTAGCCCTGGGGGTGGGAACGCAGAGGTGTATCGTAACCGAAAAGGATATTTCTCACTAAATGTGCAGGTAACATATTGTAGTTAATATAAAGAACTTCTTGCATTGGTGTTTGTTGTAGGTAGTTTGTGGTCCATCAATGGAAATATTAGACATCGTAGTAAGACATCCTGGATCTCACCACGATAGTGTAATATTTGATAGAAGTGCTGTTCGTATTAAATTTGAACGACATGAAGTCACTGGAATTTTAATAGGAGACAGTGGATTCCCATGCAGACCTTTCCTTTTAACTCCAATTTTACTACCAGATATATCCTATGAATCATTTTTAACAAATTTAAGTTTTATATATATACAGTGTGTCTGCTTAAGTTCGCACCATATGGTAAACTTTTTTTATTATTAATTTCACGAAAAAAAGTTATTCTTTATAAAAAGTTCTGCTTGGTCCAAAATTTAAATTACAATCAGCAGATATCAATAAAATATATAAGTCCTTAACGTTGTAGAAAATTAACTAATAATTAGAAAAAACACGAAAATATTTCGTAAAATCTACAACAAATGAGTCTTATTAAGACTACAAGAACAAACCACTTTTGAAACAACTACTTCTCTAGCTAATACTTCGACAGACATTGAATAATACAAAAGTAATTTGCGTGTTACAAAATAGCAAGGCTATCAAAGCAACACTAGTTTGAACGTATTTCTTAGTTCATTTTACAGAAAGCCGGTAATACTGTATATAATAATAGTGTGGAAGAAAACGTAGAAAAGTAACAATTGTTTTACTCGTTGGTGAAAATTATAAAACTTATCGTGAAGCAGCTGAAATTTTTAATAATAGACATCAAGGGAAAAATATGCACCATACAGCAGTAATGAGAATTATAGAAAAATTCAAATCATGTGTAGATGTTCAAAATAAATTCACAAACAAAAGTCCTCTATGTTGCATTATTTTAATGAATCATTGAAATTGATACATAACAAAATTATTTTATAATACAATAATTATCAACTATTTGTTAAAAAAAAATAATTGATTGCGAGTTTGAATCGTAAAGTGAGGATTCAGACCACCATCGACAATTTTTTTAAGCCACTCTTCCATTAGACATAAATGTAGCTTCGTCAGAAAAAAATATTTTCCTAGCAAAAAAAAAAGATCGTCTCCTTGGATAAGAAAACCAAAATCTAGTCGTGTGTCGTAGTCCTCAGGTTTTAAAGTATGGATATATTGTGGTTTATATGAAGGTAACTTGTTCTCTTTAAAAATTTGTGATATTGTATCTTTACCAATTTTATCTGGAAGCGAAGATGGCCTTTCTCGCAGAGACAATTTAGGTTTTTCCACTGCAGATAACATTACATTTAACTTCATCTCCTCACTTGCAACAGGTTTTCGACGTTTGTTTGTAAATTTATTTTCCACATGATTTGAATTTTTCCATAATTACTGATGTATGGCGTATATTATTCCCTGGATGTCTGTTATTAAAAATTTCAGCTGCTTTACGATAAGTTTTATAATTTTCACCAATGATTAAAACAATTTCTACTTTTTCTTCCACACTTAATATTACCGGCATGTTAATAAATTTTATTTGACGTTCACTGTCAAACAATTCTTGCTAACAAGAAATCATTTGTTTATGAGTGCATACTAGATTTCACGTAACTACAGTTACATTTGCATTGTTATTGTTGATAAAAAAAGAAAACAAGATTTTTTTCATGTAATTGATTCATTCTCGTAGCGGCCTTTCAACAGATAGGACGCGCGAAGTTATGACATAGCTGCACTGATGAGCTGTGATACAGCGAAACACGTGTCTGCAGATAGTCATTGCATAACACTTTTCGAGAAGCGTATAAAAAAATGATAACACCACAAAAATTGTTACATCGTGCTGAATATCACTTCAGACATGTAACGACAGTTAACAGTTATATTATTCAATGTCCGGCGGTGCTGTAGTACGGGGAGTAGTTGTTTTAACTGTTAACTGGAGTTTTTACATTTTTTGTAAAACATAAAAAGTCGATCATAATATTCTTTTACAAAAGTTGAGTAATTTTGGTTTTTGCAAATCATCGAAATTATTAATGGATTCCTATCTACATGAGCGTGAAACCTATGTGACTCTTAACAGTTTTAAATCTAATTCCTACTTCCCAACGTCAGGTGTTCCACAAGGTTCAATATTAGGCCCGCTGTTATTTAATATTTTTATAAATGATCTATCTGATAACTTGAACTGTGAACATCTTCTTTACGCAGATGATCTAAAAATTTATTGTAATGTAAATAATATGAGCGATTGTCAGAATTTACAAAGTAACTTAGAAAAAGTTTCTATTTGGTGTCAAGAAAATAGACTGGAACTGAATGTTGGTAAATGTAAATCTATGTCTTTCACTAGGAAATCCAATCCAATTCAGTTTAATTATTGTATCAATACCACTCTAATACAAAGAGTAACACTTTTCAAGGACCTTGGCGTATATTTTGACTACAAATTATTATTTAATAATCATGTTGAAGCTATTGTTAATGACGCCTTTAAATCTCTTGGCTTTATTTGTCGGAATTCAACAAATTTTCAAAACCCAATCATATTTAAAACTATTTATTTTGCGTACGTACGTTCCAAGTTGGAGTATGCGGCATTGATATGGTCTCCCCAAAATCAGCAACAGTCCCAGCTTCTAGAGAGTGTCCAACGAAAATTCTTAAAATTTTTACATTTCAAGTTAGTAGGTCATTATCCAATAAGAGGTTTTGATCACAATGAATTACTTAAATTATTTAATTTTAATTCGCTTGAGTACCGACGACAAAAGACAGGTATTAGTTTTCTCTATAAGTTATTGCATGGTTTTGTTGACTCATCCGACATATTAGGCAAAGTTCGGCTGCATGTACCATCTTTCAGCAGCAGACAGAAGCCAACTTTCAATATTGTGTGCCATCGAACAAATTATGGGCTGAAATCTCCTTTAAACATTATTTGTAATAATTTTAATCATATAGCGCCACATTGTGACATTTTTTGTGATACTTTTAGTTCAATTATTTCATATCTTGACCGTACACAGTAATTTGTATTGTATTAATATTTACTTTTTTGTATTATGAATATTTGTTTATTTTGTATATTTATTATGATTTGTCTTGTAATTGGGATTCGTTTCCTGTATGGGCAATAAATACATTATTATTATTATTATTATTATTATAAGTGCAGAAACGCTCATGGAGATCATATTTGTCTCATTATTAATTTACATTTTTGTAACTGCACTACAAATTTTAATATTTAATTTGCATGTTTTTATTTATGTTTGAAATCAATTTTATAATAAAGCTGTACTGAAAAGGTTGAAATATCGAAACACGTGTCTACAGATGGTTATAAAATTGAGTATTGAATTATCTAATTGCTTTTGCTAATTTATTTTTAATTAAATCAACCTAAATTCATTTCTTGTTCCAAATTACCATAGTATAGTCACTTACAAACTATTTAACGTACATTAAATCATTTTTAGTTCATTTTACAGAAAGAAATACGTTAAAATTAGTGTTGCTTTGATAGCCTTGCTATTTTGTAACACGCAAATTACTTTTGTATCATTCAATGTCTGTTGAAGTATTATCTAGAGAAGTAGTTGTTTCAAAAGTGATTTGTTCTTGTAGATTTTACGAAAATATTTCTTGTTTTTTTCAAGTATTAGTGAATTTTCTACAACGTAAAGGACTTATATATTTTTATCATCATAATTTACTAGACAAATTTTTATTATGAGTTTTCCAGAATAATGTGTCATCAGAGTAAATCCCCAGAAATCGTGTTGAATCTGATATCTTATTGCGTACATTATTAAAGGAAATATATTCAGGCATTTGTAATACATTGCTGCTTTTAAAAAGTATGAAATTTGTTTTCTCATTGTTTAACACCATCTTATTTTCACTACAGTGAACAGTAGTGGGCCAAGAACACTCCCCTGCGGCACCCCTATCGATAATGTTAACATACTGGATCGTTGTTTTTTATTGTCTCTTACAATCTCTAAAACCTGTTTTCGTTGAGTCAAATATGATGAAAACCAATTAGAAATATTACAACGAATAACACATTTATACAATTTAGATAAAATAAGTTTATGACTTAAACTATCAAATGCTTCTGATCAAGTCAAAGAAGATGCCATATAAGAGATCTCCATTTTCTAGCCCTTCTACTATATTAGATATAAAATCAAATAAAGCAATATCTAGAGATTTATTTTTTTATATATCTATGCTGATTTCTGATGTTACAATTTTTAAAGAAATAGAGGGCCCGCCAATAGGGACGCGCGAAGTTTGCCGGAAGGGTGCGGCCATGTTGTTCGAGGTAGAGCTGTCAAAGTTGCTGTCATTTATTCAGTATATAACCCCAAATCACCATGGCAAGTTTGAGTGTCGAGCAGCACGTGCAAATTATTAAATTGTTTTACGAAAATGGGTCATCAGTTTGAGCAACGTTCCGCGCACTTCGCCCATTTTACGGTCGCGATGATCGGCCTGTAGAGTCGACTATCCGTCGATTGGTGGGCAAATTCGAGTCGACTGGTTCAGTAAACAACCAGCCAACAGTTTGGTATGGATTTTGGGCCGGCGGCATCATCGGTCCGTACTTTTTCGAGAACGAAGCTGGGGCGGCCATAACCGTCAATGGGGAGCGCTACAGGTCGATGATAACCAACTTCTTTTGGCCTAAACTGGATGATATGGACACGGACGACATGTGGTTCCAGCAGGACGGCGCCACGTGCCACACAGCCCATGCCACAATGGGGCTATCTCAAGTCGCTGGTCTACGCCAACAAGCCTCTAGACACCGATGAACTCAAAGTCAACATACGCAACGCCATTGCTCAAATTGAGGCCGATATGTGCTCCAGAGTCATCGAAAATTGGACCTCCCGGATCCGGGCTACCAAACGGAGCCGCGGTGGTCATTTGAACGATGTTATCTTCCATACTTAATGGGGTCGAATACCCTTTCGAATGAAAAATAAATTTCGTTTCTACCTCACACACAACTTGTTTTATTCAATTTTAAAGTTCACGCGCCCTTATTGGCGGACCCTATAAATATTCAAATACTTTAGCAAAGCAAGTAATTAAACTTAAGTAATTAATTGCTAAGTTACGACAATTTACTACATACACGAAAATAATAAATGAATATATAATTTAAATAATGCAACATTAAACAAAGTTAAAGTTAAAGTACACTACTATGTATTTCTGATGTCCAACCGTGAATGTTATATTACAACATTCAAATAAATAATTTAATTTGTCATATTGATTACATTTAATTGTCGATTTAATATATATTGCAGTTCCATCATTGTTTGAATTGTAAAATTTAATTATCTATCTGATTTTTTTTAAATTGAGATTCATCTTGCCAATATTTAGTGAAACAAAGATAATCGCAATTAAATTCAGCTGACATTTGTATCATATTGATACAGTTTCCCAAGGACTGCACGTTTTGATGTATCAATTAAATTATTATTTTTCTTAATAGTACTTGCTATGTTTGAAACTTGTTTTGCGGGCTCGATTGAAAAGTTGGAATCCTGCGTCTATTTGAGAGCAAAAATCTGTTCAAAAATACGTTAGTTGTCCAAAAATTTTGATTTACAATTATGCTTTCCACTTTCTCAGGAATACCGATTTAAAATTTTTAAATGACGAATAGCTAGCATCTTATTATTTGGGTTTTAATTGTTCCACTACATACGACAACTCTCCCGCATTAGACATATGCGCCATAATGTCTTCTCTTTTTAAATCTTTTATTAATCTGGAAACAAAAGTTCATTTTCTTCTCGATATTCGATTATCTCGTAAAAGAATAACGTTTTCGTGGTTGATGGTTTATTGTCTTATTAATTTTGTGATTTTCTGTGTCAGCCGTTTATCAGATAATCCAAGATTGATGTTATTTTCTTTTGTAACAGCAGAGTACGTTTTGGCAGTTTCTTGTGATTTTTCTTCCGCAGTCGTTACCGGTGAACTGTGGACAGTATTAGGTCTTATATTGTGCGAAAATTTGAATCGACAATTAAATTCTGATTTTTATTTATTGTGCTTCCATATTTGGAATTTTGTGTGATTTTCGCTGATTTCCCATTCGTATTTATTTGGTTTGTATCTTGAATATCCGCAACCTTGCGATTTGTGTTTACATCTTTTTGGTTTAATTTAATTAATTAATAATTCATGTTAATTTCATTATTTCTGCATTCTGTTTACTAATTACTATATTCTGCTAACTTACTTTATTCTCCAGTATATCGACAGAAGACTTTATCGACACTAGTACTTGCAGGGTACATTTTTGGACACCATTTTTGTCGCATTTTGCACAAACTGGAATTCCCAGTTTGTCTTCACATTTGTTGCAGCTTTGGTGAAAGTTCAAATCACAGATATTACACTTGATTACGTCTTCACATGTAGATTTATCACATATGTAACAATTTTCCGTACGCGGACAAATACTTAAATTTCTTTCTGAGGCGGAACAACATAAGAAAGCGGCCGCCATAATGATTCGAGAGAGTTTATATTTTGTGAATCGGTTGATAATATTGGTACATTCTTAACTGCAATATAAAACTTAAATGTTCAATTTTATCAAAGGTCCTTCGATAAGATAATAATTAGTAACATTTTGGTCAATAGAACTGGAGGATTGTCCATTGAACCTTAGCTACATTTAGCATTATTTACACACCGCCAAACAATTAAACTGGAAATTTCCAAAATTGAACAAGAATTAAATGAGAGAAATGTTGATATTCATTCTAGAACTCTTAAATAAAGTGTATAAATTTGTGCAGAATGTTTGCCAAGAAGAAACTGAATTATGATAATAATATACCAGATTTATTTACTACGGGTTTTGATTTAGCAAAAATCGTAACTAAATTGATAATAATAATAATAATATTTATTAACTTTTTACATAATGCACAAAATAATAACTAGTTCTATAATGAAAAATACTAAATTATAACTAAATTCATGAACATGATAAATACATATATGAAACATATGGACAATCAACACATGCAAAACTAAAAAATAAAATTATATTCTATAATTGTTAAGTACTAATATGATTAACAATATTACCGATTAGCCTGTCCATGAGCAGTTGAGTAATGATCTTTTAACTCTTCATTATTGCATACATTGAGTCCACACTCACAGCACACCCAGGGATAATTATCCCACCCAGGAATCATATCCACCTGTAAATTTAAACTCCCATCCTCATTCTGATCGCAGTCACTCATTCTAGACAGCACATCCTCCTCATCAGGTTTCTTCAAACTTTTGCACTTTTTTATCTTCTTAACTTTAGAAACCGAATAAACTACACATTATTGTTAGATAAGAGGAACATTCAGCGTCTCCGAAAAATAAAGGATGAGGTAGCTAGAACTATACTATTTTTTTTTTATACAATTTTTAGAAATAACAGAAACAAATTATTCAATTGCCATAGACATTTTGTGAGATAATTTTGACAACGATTAAGTTTTATTTAACTTAACAGAAATATAGAAGGAATCGAGTGAGATATCTAGATCTGGATCTGGATTAGAGTAAGTGAATTAAGAGAAGAAGAATTAAATTACGCAGAAATATAATATTGAAAAATATTCAGGATATGTCATTTCAAAAAGAAAAATACAAATCAATAAAAATGAAATTTTAAATAATATTGCTCAATTAAATCTATTTGTTGACAAAACATGGTCTTTCTGTACATTTTCAATTCTATTCTTGAATATTAATTGATGTGGTGACCAAATACATGTGGCATATCTACATGGTAACGTACAATGGTAGCATAGACAATCTTTAAGGTTACGGAGTTTATGTGATATTCTTTTAATGTACCCTGACATTTTAGTTGCTTTATTGCAGACATAATTCAGGTAACCGAAGAATGTAAGCTTTACACCGAATATTACACCAAGATCTTTTATTTCACATAATTTATATAAATTAGAGTTATCAATATTGTAATTTTAGTTAACATCTGTTCTTTTGCGCGTAAATGTAATTGACTTGCATTCTTCCGTGTTAAAAAATAATTGTATTTCACAACACCAAACGAAAACTGAATTAACATCTTCTTGAAGTCTGCGAAGAGTAAAAAGTTTCAATGTTAAATAACAGCACCTATATCATTGATAAATATAAGAAATAACAATGGTCCATAATGTAATCCATGGGGTATGCCAGAAGGGACTTGAATAATTTCAGAAATATGGTTTTTAATTTTAACACACTAATTACAGCCTTTTAAGAAACATTTACAAACGGACTCATGAAATACAAAGTTTCTTAATTTAAAAATTAGAATGGCTAGATTCAGTTTATCTAACGCCTTCGAAAAATCAGTGTAAATCGCATCTACTGCGTTCTTATTCTCTAGGCTGTCCGAAATTTGATGATTTAAAAACTAATAAATTTGACATAGTTGATCTACCACTTCTGAATCCATGTTGTTCGTTGATTAAAATATTCTTACACATCCAATTTAATTGAACAGTTACCACTTTGTCAAAAAGTTTAGGTATTGCGGACTGAATTGAAATGCGACAGTAATTTGTTACATCATCTTTATCACCTGATTTAAAAATTGGTATAATATAACTCTGTTTCCACAATGTCGGAAATAAGGTGGCAATGAAATAGAGTATATACAATTTTTAAGGAAATTATTGGGAATACCGTCAGGCCCAGTGTTATTATATTAATGTTTTTTAAAGAGAGAATAGCATTAAATATTTCAGTTAGAATTAAATTAAATGGCATGTGTATAACTTCTTGGCGGGAATTGAAATTTGGCTTTTCAGTAGTAGAGTCCATATTGTAAACAGTTAATAAGAATTTGGCAAATAAATTGAGACATTCTGTACCTTTGTTTCTTGTCGTGCTAGTACTTCAAGAAAAGTTACATCGGGGTTATTAACTTTTACAAAATTCCAAAAATAGCTGGGGTTGGGGGCAGTGGAATTGTTAACACAGCCATAGTATTCTTGGTAGAGCGAATCTCTTAAGTTATTGCATTTAGTTCTCAATACTTGAAATTATTGATAATTACTAGAATTTTTACATTGTTTATACTTTGTATGCACATTTCTTTACAATTAATTAAGTGAATTAATTCTTTAGAAAAGCAGTGCGGAAATTTACAACATTTACGACGTTTCACAGGAATAAACCGATCAACAGCTTCGTACAATAATGTATAAAACGTATCAACAAGAGATGTTTACCGTTTGTATACAAAATTGACCACCAGTCTAAAGAACCTAAATAATAATTGATAGCCTAATAATTAACACGATCAAAATCATTAACAAATTAATCATATATGAGCTGATTAGATGATTCGGCAAAGTTGTAAGTTATAAGATAAGGAATATTATGTTGTTTGATTTCAAGTAGTAGATCAACAGCATGTTATACCAAAAATTCATTCTATGCAAATATTAAATTCAAAAATATGTTATTTTCATTAGAAATATTACAAATTTGTAAAAGACCATGATAACTGTATAGGTTCGTTAAAAGTTCAGCTTCTTGTGAACAAGCAGTGTTAAGTAAGGGGTCATAATAATTATTATTCTAAATCACCAAAGGTAAGTTATAATCAGCACATATAATAAGCTTACTGTCATTACAATTGTCATATTATCAACGGCATCACAATGAAATGAAAATATATCCATAAAAGAATTAGGTGGAAAATAAACTGTTCCTATTACAACCTTAGCACAATTATTAGAAATATGAACAAACAGCTGCTCGACAATATTATTATGTATATTAATTATATTACTGCCTAATATAGAACAGCCCCACCTCGCGATTTACTACTATTAATACTAATTGGATCAGTCCTAAAAATATTATAATTCTGAAATTTTAATTCACAATTCTGGATATTGTTATACAGCCAGGTTTCAATTATTATCTTGATTAGAAATTAAAAACACTTGGTTTGTTTCACAGAATATTTATTATTTTTTTCTCTCCGACTAGTTTCGACAAAATGTCATTATCAAGGAGTAATGAATAATGTACAAAAGGTTACACTAATATATATATATGGATTACAAATTCAGGTAATAAGGGCCGTCATAATCGGGGACTTCCAAATCTCTTCAATATTGTTAGTTATTTATTTGCCGCTAATTATGGCCTTATTTATCTCTAATCCCTCTCTGTAATTAAGATGCCGACCTTTATTACCTGAGTACAATATTTTTAAATTGTTATTCTGGAAAAAATGGTTATTTTCTATGCAATGTTGCGAAAATCCAGTTGTTAGCTTTTAATTGTACAGGGTTATTCACACTATACGGCACGGAGTATTGTGGCCAAAATACGTGACTTTCAAAAAGTTTCACTTTGGGGATATATGGGGGTCTATTAGGGCTACTTTTTAAAATTATTTTCATAATATACAGGGTGTCCCAAAAACCCTAAAAGTATCAAAGTTGGGTTTTTTTTAATGAAACACCCTGTATTTTATTGCATTTTTGGATCCGTCTATAAAAATAAGTATGTGTTTTAATAAGGTTTTTATTACATAAACCTTAATGTTTTTGAATTAATTTGAATTTTGTAAAAATGTAACCTAATTTTCATGTTTCAAATACTTAAAAAATAATTAAGTTATGCATACCACATTTACACTGAAGTGTAACAATAGATCATATTTTATTTTCCAAGTATAATAAACTTGACATCTTATGCCGGGTGTAAAAAAATTGGAATTAAACAAATGAGAACTTTAAATGGCTATAATTTCATTTATTTAAATGGAACGCTATATTTATTAATTTATCAGCAAATGCACGTTTTAATTACCTATCGAATGGTATTTAAATCTTAATTGTTAAGTCTTCTCGTTTTTACAGAAAACGCCAAAATATTGTTTATTGCACCGTTTTAGTCCTTTTAAAGTAAAAATTTTAATGTATCTAGTTTTCTATCGTATTTAAAAACGTCAGATAATTAATTTAGTCTGTTACTTTAGTTTAAAAATGATGTCTTTTGTTATAGTTGTGTTATTTTGCGTTTTTGTGTTAGATCGTTAGTAATCGTTATTGTTTGAACATGGTTGTTGTATGTCATAGTAAAAAATGAAAATTTACACAGATTTTCTTATACTGAGGTTTTTATAACTGACACTTCCAATTTCTTTAAATTGGTTTAATAGTCTCTCAAAAATGGCTGGCTTAGGGTGATTTCTTTCGGGAAACCTTTGAGTATAAACTCGACAAGCCAATAAACAATTTTGATGACATTCTCCAAGCATAAAAATAATGCCAATAACCCCTTCTTTTGAGTGTCTTCATTTTTTACCAAAAAATACAACAGCGATGTTCAAACAATAACGATTACTAATGATCTAACACAAAAATGCAAAATAAGACAACTATAACAAAAGACACGCTTTTTAAACTAAAATAACAAACTAAATTAATTATCTGACGTTTTTAAATACCATAGAAAACTAGATACATTAAAATTTTTACTTTAAAAGTACTAAAAAGGTGCAATAAACAATATTTTGGCGTTTTCTGCAAAAACGAGAAGACTTAACATTCAAGATTTAGATACCATTCGAAAGGTAATTAAAACGTGCATTTGCTGATATATTAATAAATATAGCGTTCTATTTAAATAAATGAAGTTATAGCTATTTAAATTTCTCATTTGTTTAATTCCAATTTTTTTACACCCGGAATAAGATGTCAAGTTTATTATACTTGGAAAATAAGATATGATCTATTGTTACATTCCAGTGTAAATTTGGTATGGATAACTTAATTATTTTTTAAGTATTTGAAACATGAAAATTAGGTTACATTTTTACAAAATTCAAATTATTTCAAAAACCTTAAGGTTTATGTAATAAAAACCTTATTAAAACACACACTTATTTTTATCGAAGGATAAAAAAATGCAGTAAAATACAGGTTGTTTCATTAAAAAAAACACAACTTTGATACTATTAGGGTTTTTGGGACACCCTGTATATTATGAAAGTAATTTTAAAAAGTAGCCCTAATAGACCCCCATATATCCCCAAAGTGAAACTTTTTGAAAGTCACGTATTTTGGCCACAATATTCCGTGCCGTATAGTGTGAATAACCCTGTATATTGATTTTTTATGTTCTTGCAAAATTGCTTCAAAGGTTCGTCCTGTCTGTCCTATGTATATATGGTCACAATCACCACACATTAATTCGTAAATACCGCACTTCTTTAATTGGTCTATTCTTGAGTTGTTGCATAATATGTTTTTGATGTTCACTGGGTTAGTCATAATAACATTAAAATTGTACCCTTTTTCCAGAATAACAATTTAAAAATATTCTACTCAGGTAATAAAGGTCGGCATCTTAATTACAGAGGGGGATTAGAGATAAATAAGGCCATAATTAGCGGCAAACAAATAACTAACAATATTGAAGAGATTTGGAGTCCCCGATTATGACGGCCCTTATTACCTGAATTTGTAATCCATATATATATTAGTGTAACCTTTTGTACATTATTCATTACTCCTTGATAATGACATTTTGTCGAAACTAGTCGGAGAGAAAAAATAATAAATATTCTGTGAAACAAACCAAGTGTTTTTAATTTCTAATCAAGATTTTTCAAATATGTTTCATCACGGGTTAAGTGAGCAATTAATTAAATATATTCAATTATTATAATTATATCATAGACCGAACAGTTAAAGTTAAAAGAAAATAACATCATTTTGTCGAACTCAATAAACTTAGGAAAATTGTTAATTAATAACAAAATAGCATCATCAAACAAATTTAAAAAGAGCGGAGTGTATGAATTGAAGTGTGATGAATGTGATTCAATATATATATATATATATATATATATATATATATATATATATATATATATATATATATATATATAGGACAAACTGGCAGATCATTTGAAACTAGAATTAAAGAACACCACAATGATATATTAAATAATAAACTAACGACGGGTCTCGCTAGACATTGCATCACATCCAATCACATGTTCAATTCCAATAATTTTAAAATATTGTATTCAGGTAACAAGGGATTAGTTCTTAATCACCGAGAAGGATTGGAAATAAAAAAAGCGGTAAACGCAGGCAAACAAGTTGTCAACGACATGAACGAATTATGGAATTCCCTAATATTAAATGCCCTTATTACCTGAAAGTATTTATAGTCTCAAAAAATCTATTTTGTACATCATTCTTGATAATGGCCTTGAGCCGAAACTAGTTGAATAAATTATTAATTTGTGAAACAAGCCAAGTGAATTTTAATTTAATCTAAAACCTAAGTTAAAGTTTTGCCTTAAAAAGTCTAATTTAGTCCGTATTCCGCCTGCGTTCTGAAAAAAACAGTTTTTTGTTTGAACATTTCCCTGGACGCAATATTAGATTGTTTCTTAAAACAGGCATTTATTATGGTGGTCTTTTAATAATAAAAAAAAGGCCAACGAAAGAACGCGAAATTCATTAAAATTTACATCGCCATATACATTTGTTTCGTAAAAGATTTATACCAAGACGAGCAATGGTATCGGATTTGAATGGTGATAATGCCACAACTTTTAAAGAAGCAAATAACGAGTTACAAACCATGTATGATTTCTTATTTGAGGTACAAAACGATATCAAAATTATGTAATGAGAGCATAAAGTTACACTTCACATCCCTAACAACTAAATTTTGGTGGGTTATGGGAAGCAGTGATAAGGTCGACCAAAAAAAATTTGTGTTACAGGCGGTGCAAGCTTATTGTACGATGAGTTCTATACTCTTCTAACACATATTGAGGCAATTTTAAACTCTCGTCCTTTAACCTCTTTATTCAATGATACAAACGACCTCTTATTCCTTACATCTGGTCATTTCTCAATTGGAAAAAGTTTGCGAGTGATTCCGGAGCCAATACTAGAGGAGATGCAGATTGTCACGTTGGCAAATAATACAACGGATACAACAATAATTCTGGACGAGATGGCGCAAGGAATAATAATAATAATCTTTATTTTCAAAATGTCATTTACATGTTACAGAGTGAAAATAGTGTCAGAATAATGGTACAATAAACTATTTAAGTTATTTACAAATAACTAACTATATATTAATTAAACTAAATCTTAATCTATTTACAAAATATATACATTAATATGTAGAATAAAATATCATATATTTCATGTATAATTATTTAGGTTATAATTCAAAAATTCTGCGAGAGAATAAGGTTCACACGTGATTAAATAATTTAGTAAGTTTGACTTCAATTGTTTTTAAGATTTTTATATTATTGGGAAGGGCGTTAAATAGCTTGATTGCTGAGTAATGTACTGCATGCTCACTTGTTTTAAGTTTATGTTGTGGAACAATATAATTATTTATTCGTGTATTGTGTATATACAGTTTGTTGTCACTACCTTTTAATTGTTTATGGTAAAACTAAATTGTTTGTAATATATACAAACCATAAAATGTTAATATTTTATTTTTTTTAATGTTTCACGACAAGACTGCTTATAATTTAGGCCGTGTATAATTCGATTGTGAATTCAAAATTAGTGAAGTGTACCGTTTTTACAACTGATTTTGTTAAGTATCTTAAGGTGTAAATTACTGTATTTAATTTATTTTCCTTTATTTCTATGTGTTTTGCCCAGCTGAGTTTGTGATCAATTTGTACCCCAAGAAATTTTGTATTATTTGTTATTTCAGTAAATGAGTTATCTAATTTAATGGTGTTCGTATTAGTTTTATTACATAAAATAAAATTAGTTTTCTCACTATTGATGAAAAGTTTTTTTGTGTTAAACCAACTTTTGATTGAAGAAAATAATAAATTGGTTTCTGCAATTAAACCATCCATATTATCTGAGCTAATCAAAATATTTGTGTCATCTGTATGGTTTATTATTACTAGTTTTTGCATTTATAATATCATTAATAAATAACAGAAACAGCATGGGTGCTGTTAAGCTGCCTTGGGGTAGTCCAGTGATTAGACCAGATGTTTCGGATTGCACGGTGTTGTCCTTGGTTGTAACCACCACCCTTTTTTTGTTTTTGTTTTTTTTTGTTTTCGTGGAAGTGGAGAGATCTTACATAAGACACCTAGAGGCCGATCCTCTAGGCAGTGTCAGATTCTTACTGACTAAAACTCCACTCCCTTGCTTAACAAATTTTATTTAAAATTTTTTTTAGCCGGCTATTGATATGGGTACTTTAAATGACTGTGGGATGACTGAGTAAATGCACTATTGTGAATTTAATATCGTGATGGGAATTTTAGTTTTAAAATTTTGTTGAATATTACCAAAATATTTTGAAAAAAGTGTATTGCAGTGAATTATTCGTCCAGTTGAAGTGGACGTTTTCTTTTGCCTGGTGGGCGTTGTGGCTCAATATGATCCTGTAGATGACAGAGATCAAATTTAGAGGAGTGGCTGAGGGCCAGCTGATGGACAAAGTCCTGGACTCTAGGGATATTTAATTCCGAGCGCAGTTGATCATTGGAGACGTACCACGGTGCGTTGACGATCCTACGGATCATCTTGCTCTGTGTGGCCTCCAATTTATTCATCTGCGTCTTGGAAAGGGTGATCCATGCAGGGCAACCATATGTCATTTTTGACCGTATGATTGCCTTGTACAGATGGATTTTGCTGGAGAGGAAAAGCTGACTTTTGTCGAGCAGTAGTGATTTTAATTGTCCGAACGCTTGGTTGGCTTTCGTGATGATTTTTTGGATATGTTTATTCCAATTAAGTTTTTTGTCCATGTGCAGACCGAGGTATTTATCCTGGTCGACCCATGGTATGGCTGTGTCCTTGAAAGCAAGATTATTAATGGGTATCGAGCGGCCCTGGGAGAAATATATGGCTTGGCTTTTCTCTGGATTTATTGAGATTTGCCATTCGAGTGTCCACTCCTCGAGTTCGTCGAGGGCGGTTTGGATTTTACGCATCATGTGCGAAATAGATTTACCACGATACAAGTATGCGGTGTCATCCGCGTACTGGGCCGTTAGTATGTGTTGGGGGGCTGGAATGTCGTGTACATAGATGTTGTACAAGGTGGGGGAGAGTACCGATCCCTGAGGGACGCCGGCAGTCATTTCTCTCTGTTCGGAAATAGCACATTCGTAACGTGCTGAGAATGTTCTTTTGGTGATAAATTGTTGAAGAATTTTCACCAGATATGTGGGGCAGTTTAAGGTTAGCAGTTTGAAAATCATTCCATCATGCCAGACGCGGTCAAATGCTTTAGCTACATCTAGAAATATAGCTAGAGTGCTTTGTTTACGATTAAAACCTTTGATTATGTAATCGCTGGTTCGTACAAGTTGGTTGTTTGTAGATAGGCCTTTTATAAAGCCGAATTGTGTATTTGGGACGACTTTGTGATCATTTGACCATTCGATCAATCTCACTTGTATTGTTTTTTCTAGAAGTTTACCTAATGTGCAGAGTAAACTGATGGGACGATGGTTTTGTGGAAATTTTGGATCTTTACCCGGTTTGGGTAAAAGGATGACTGTGGCATGTTGTAACCACCACCCGTTGAGTGCGGTTACTTAAATACGACTCAAACGATTGCAATGCATTTCCGCGTATGCCGGCTTTTTCCATTTGATAATAAAATGTTATGATCAATGCAATCATACGCCTTTGTTAGGTCTATAAAGATTCCCAGTGTTATTTCCCTATTTTCGGTATTGTTTATGATGGTTTGAATAAAATTATTGATGGCTGCAGCTGTGGATTTTCCTTTACGGTACGATTGTGAGGTGTTTATTATTTTTAAATTATTGAAGAAATTTTAAATTCGCTTAATCATGATATTTTCAAATACTTTAGAGAAAACCGGAAGGAGACTAATAGGTCTATAGTTTTGTATGTCTCTTGAATTTCCTTTTTTTTAATTGGTTTTATTACAGCTGTTTTAAATTTCTCAACAATTTTCTATTGAATTGTTAATTATGTAAGTTAGTGGAGAAATTATTTCGGGTGTGCAATATTTGATTACTATGCTTGGTATGTTGTCGTCTCCGCAAGATAATGTATTTTTTAATTTATTAATAATGTTATAGCACTAATTTTCAGTTAGCGGTTCAATGAAAATAGTATTATTTATAAACTACGAACATTTGATTCATCTTGGTGAAACATATTGTAGCGTTTGGGTAAATATGTAATTAATTTCACTTGGTTTTATTTGTTTCACAATTTTTATTGTTATTATTTTTTTATCGAAACTAGTTAGGGAAGTGAAATAAATAAAAATTGCGAAACAAATAAAACCAAGTGAAATTAATTACATATTTACCCGATCGAATAATTTATAGGTTGTATACCGTCGGAATAAGGTGTTTGCATTTGATTTTGAGTTAATTCTGATATAATTTTCTGTTTTCTGCGACTTGTTGCGGTAACCCAAATATATCTATGTTGTTTGTTTTCATCATTTTGCCTTTAATTGAATTAATAACGTTCCAGACACATTTTGTTAAATTACCTGAGCTCTCAATTTTTGATTTGTAGTAGTCGAATCGTTGCTTATTTAATAATCTATTATATTGTTTTTTAGTTATATTGTAATGGTTTAGGAATGAATTATCATGGCGAGATATTACAAAAAATATATCTAACTCATGTTTGCATTTTAATATTTCTTCTGTAGGAGTGAATTTTATTGAATTATTTTTTTTTTGTTAATTGATTTTTGAGGAAAGCAATTTTTAAAAACAAACAATTCCACTGTGCATTTACATTTGAATTGGGTAGGTCATAAAGGTATTTCCAATCAATATTCTGCATAGCACATCTGAATGTTTGCAAATTTTCATTATTGAATATTCTTTTGCACATTTTTTGGTTTTGGGCTTCTTTTCGAAAGATATATATATATTTTTTGTCCTAAATGATCTGATACGTGCATATTTATAATATTGCCAGTACATAAGTCTATTCTATTAGTAAATACATTATCAATGCAGGTTTGTGATGAATCAGTGATTCTACTTGGTTCGTTCAACATTGAACTAAATCCATAACTGTTAAATAATTGTATAAGTCTTTGTGTTTGTGGTGTATTACTTAAGTGGTTTATATTTAAATCACCCGCAATGACAGTTAATTTATTTTTATTGACTACTAAAATTAATAGTTGTTCGAGCTTTGCAAAAAAGTCTTCTATATAGCCATTCGGGGGTTTATAAATTACAACAGCAACGAAGCTATTTAAATTATTTTGAATATTAATGGCAGTAAATTCGAAAATATAGCGTTTACTAATATTAGTTACTTGGCATAATTCCTTAGTATCCAGTTCCTTGTGAGTGTAGATCGCAACGCCACCATGTTGATTATAATTTCGGCAGTAATTTGCTGCTAGTACAAGATTTTCCATTGTTATAGTCTGTAGCTGTTCTTTGTTTTTCCAGTGTTCCGTTATGCATACGGCATTGCAGTTCATTTCGTTTAATGAATCACTCAGAATATCTTTACAGTTTCCAATTGATTGTACATTTTGATTAACGAGTATTAACTTTGAATTTTTGTTTGAGAGAGAGAGAATAATATCTTTATTCTTGTATTTTTGATATTTTCATTTTAATTTTCAGAGAGGTTAATGGCTACTTGATTATTGCATTTTCGTAAAATATTTGCTATTTGTTCGCTGGGTTTCCGAACATTTTCGTGCGTTTTGTCTCAATCAAAACTCTAGCTCCTTTTCAAATAATTGTTTTGAATAAAAATATCAATTTCTAGATACAAATAATCTAAATCTAGCATACAAGGGCACTTAATCTTCTAGAGTCATTGGAAGTTTTAAGAGCCGTAATCCATCAGTAAACCTCCTTAACGAGTAGACCGAACTAATCATTTCGCCATTTTTTAATCTAGTACAGTTCTCCCGGAATAATCCGCAAACAAACACCAACAGTTATATTTCCTGATCCTAAAATGGTATACATTCAGAATTTTATCAATTTATAATTCACTTGATAATAACTATACAATTATCTAACAGACACATTACTTCAATTGATTTATTCGCATTATCCCGACAGTTGGTTAACCTATAGTTTAGCTTATATTTCTAACAACAGGGCAGAAAGTCCAAAGGTCGATAACCTAGAGAGGTACGTATTAACCTCTTCTGTTAATATATATTATTAAATTTATTATTCTACAATTATAAAAATGTAAGTGTTTGTTATAAAGATGTTGTAAATATATAACTATGTCTACACGTTATATAACATTTTAATTTTTTAATTATTTGTGGTTAAAACATAATGGATTTTTCAATTCAGTGTAATATTTCATATTAGTTTTTTTAAGAGATCGCATTTGTAGAATATATTATTATTAATGTTTTAAATGCTATGAAATAAAATCCTTCAAGGCAGAAAGACCGAAGGTCGATAGCCCTTTATCTGTAAATAAACAAATATATATATATTGTAGGTAAATATTATAGTTGTATATATGTACATACAAGATAATAAAGATTGTTTACTACTACTAAAATCCTTCTCAACTTAATAACAAATTTAAATAACTTTACTAATTGCTATTAATTTACTAATAAATGGAAAATCGTTACAATTATAAGTTATTGCAAACTTATAGCAAAACGACAACAGCAACTCTGGTTTATCTAATGTTGATAAACGTGTCAAATAAAGCATTTATGGGAAAAACTAAACGATAACTCTTATCAACAATTCATGGAAACTAAATTTATTATGGCTTTCTAAGAAATAGTAATTATTTGCAATATAATTATGAGAGTACGAGTTATTTATTAGCAGATCGCGTTCATTTATTTAACAAATATGTTATGGAATATAAACCTAGTCGATTTAATAACAAAATATAACTAAATAAGAAATATGAAATTAAAAATTTCATAGGTATAGTATTTTTGTTTATACTCGTAACTAGTCAAATGTATTATACGTTGTATTTTGATTCTTTAATTTTAAGTTCTTTCGTTTTTAAAAATCTAGTCAATGTTTTCTTATCAGCATGTATATATAACTAATATCTAATAAGCGAATCTTCTATACATTTTATAGATTAATAATATAATTATAATTAATAATTCAATTAACAATATCGAGGTTTTCATTAATAAACTAAATAACAAATTAAACTTTAACGTTTACAGGAAACACAGATTTGATTGTTCCAAATTATTTCTGACACTCTCAAAAATACATGCCAACTTGGTTTAACACCAAGCTTAATACAGCTTTTCGCCAACGCTAAAAGACTAAATCTACACAGTTAAGAGTTGCTGCCAATAAAAGTCACACAAAACACAGAACAATTAACAAGTTAATCAATAGATTTAAACATCCAAAAAAATATTTAATTTCAAAACAAGAACCCAGTGATTAAAAAAAACTTCACAACAGTAAATTTCTTTTGAGAAATATGTTTAAACCAAAAAATCCTTTGCAAATGTGTAACGCCAACGTGTGCTTAAAATCTTAGATTAAAATTAGTAATGTGACATTGAAGATTTACGTAATAATTAAAACTGGAATTTATAAATTAACTTATTCTCGATATAAAAGTGTGGTCGTTAAGCAATCTAGTCGCTATTTCAAAATTAGATTGAACAAATATACGAAATTATTTAATCATAAAGAGAATAATTCAACTTTGTTAGAATTAAACCATTTTTTCGGCAAAGAAATATTCTTGACAATCCATAAAACGAATAAAAACTGTAAAATGGATTTATTGAAAGCGAAATAAATTTACAAAGCTAAAGCTAATTCAAGAATTTCTCTATTAACAACATAATATACATATACGTTTACAACTGCTTCATATGAATAAGAAAATTATTTCTATATGGAGATTAACTTAAGTTTAAAAATGACACTATAGTAGTCGAAATTATAGTCGCTTAGAATTCTACAAATATAGCTAATTAAAATAATTTAATTACATCACATTAAAGGCGAACATGAAAATTCTTACTTCAAGCTTTTTTTTGCATCCTAATATCAGGTAAAGTGAGTCGGGTTGGCTGAAGATGGCCTAGTCTTCTGCCAATTGTATCCCACACGTGTTCAATAGGTGCTAGGTTTGGAAAACGAGAAGGCCATGGAAGTAAATCAACATTAGCTAGTTCCAGGAATTTCAAAGTAACCCTAGCTGTATGTGGCTTTGCATTAACCTGTTGGAAAATGGGGTTTTCCAACCTTCTCAGATAGGGCATTAATGTTGGTTCTAGAACTGTATTAATGCAGCGATTTGCGTTTAATGGTCTGTAAATTTCCTTGCTCTCCTCGGCGACGCCTAATCATTTTACGACCATCGTGAGCAAACAAATAAAATCTCGATTCATCGCTAAAGATAACCTACTTCCATTGGTCGAATTCTCCGGCAAACGGAGATTCCTTGGTTAGTTGAACCTCTTCAGATGTCTCTAATGGCTCTTGTTGTTGAGAATCGATCCCGGACAGCAATGAGTCGAAGAGCTCGATCTTCACGTTCTGTAGTGTTTCTAGGGTGCCCAGTTCATAATCTCCGCCGTTGTTCCTGTCCTTAGGTCCATCTACGCCAACATCCAAATATTGTACTGACCCGTGTGCGAATTCGTTGGGCAATATCACGAATTGGCAAAGCCGTTTTTCTTAATTGTTGAAATACGTCACGCTCACGAACTCGTGGCATCTTTTGATTTAATAAACTGATTTGCATGATAAAATTGTAATGTCACTGCCCAGTTAATTTAACAAAATAACAATAACATTTCTTTAATTTTTATGTTCCAAGGTAAATTGATCAAAAATCAAATGATTTTTTGTTGAAATTTTATCATCATATTATCTTAGTAATATTGTTCTGTTCATATGTATACGGTAAACATAAAAACGGTATTCCTGTGCCCATGATGATGATGATAAATTTGGATTCTGGTAAATAAATAGATGTCTACTCGATTCTGTCTTTCCAAATGTGTGGAAAAAAAAATTATAATTACACCGCTGCCTAAAATCCTAAATTCCTCTCAACCTAATCATCTTCGACAGATAAGTATATTATCCACATTTTCAAAGATTTTGGAAATAATCATGAACAAGCAAATTAAAAACCATTTTTAGAAGTTCAATATTCTCCTTCTCCACTAATTTGGGTTCAGAGAAGGTTTTAGTTGTACGACGATACTTTTAAAAGTCACAAAAAAGTCGTCAAAGAATCTGATGCAGGTAAAATGACTGCATTAGTTCTTTTAGATTATAATAAAGCGTTCGATACACTAAGTCATGAAGTTTTGTTATCTCTTCCTTAATATATTGGGTTCGAAAATCAGCAGTAGATGTAATAAAACAGTATTTAACAGGTCGGTGTCAAGCAGTAGATTTTGGCATATATGATTTTTAAATTCAATTTTTAATTTGTTATGAATTTTATAACTATATTTTATATAGCAACAGTGCTAAATAAAGTTTATTATTATTATTATATTTATCAACCTGGGTTCCTCAGGGATCTATTTTAAGACCTTTTTTATTTACTAGTTATACTTCTAATATTATAAATAATTTATTGCATTATAAATATCATATGTAGCTGATGATACACAAATATATATACAAATATTTTTCACTGGTCTTGTTTTAAATCATCTATTTGACCAAGAGGAAAATGCATACAATTGGAAAAGTTTTTCAAGCCTTCAATAGATAATGAAATTATTACTTTTCAGTTGAAGGCTAAAAACATAGATATTGTCATAATAGACAATTCATTTCGATACTATGACTTTATGTCGAAATGTATAATTATTGTTCTCAGTAATCTTAGGCATATATACCAGCATAGAATGTTCTTAAACCAAAAAACGATAATTTTACTTTGTGAATCAATAATTTTGTCACAATTTATGTATTATTGTAGTTCATTAGTTCATTCATGTTTAGATCAAAAGACCAGGCTGCGTGTTTAGCGATTTTAAAATTCATATTTAAGAATTATTTTAGGTGTACATACGTTTGAAAGAATTAGCCATAAACTTCATAGTGTTAATATCAGTAGCAGAGGTCGCTTATAACCACCTCATCATAAAACATCTGCATTTGAATCATTATACCATAGTTAATTTTCTTAATAACCTTGACATTTCCTGCAAAGGTGTAGGCTCTAAAGCCAAATTAAAAAAAATATATTTTCAATGTTTTATAAGCAACGCATTCTTGTTTGTGTTACATTCCCTATATTGAACATATAAGGAAAGTATTGTTTTCGTGAATGAGAATATCTGTGGGCGCTTTGTCTCAAAAACGAATGATCCTTTTGAGATGAAATTTTAAACTTAAGGTTTTATCGTTAAAAACTTTAACTGAAAAGCTTTTGGTGAACATTCATAAAGTGGATGTTTAATAGAGGCGTTTTTTTGTTATTTCTCGATATTTTTCTAAATTTTAAAATAACTTTTCAAACAAAAGTAAAATGGAATGAGAAACTGAACAAGTTTTACTAAAACATGTTTTTCATTTTCAAGTTCTTGCGAGAAAAAATTTAATAATTATGATATTTTTTGCCCACTGCTAATAAACTATAGGAGTTAAATAAAATGTATAATAATAATAATGTTTATTAACTACTAATTGTTTACAAAGATAACAGGTATAAATATGACGTAGTATTAAATACACTATTTAATTTCTCATTATTTACATATATAAGTTAATAAAATAAATGGTAACAGAAATGGACAGCACATTTTAATAATATGTATATCTAGTCTATCAGTTCCTTGGGCTTTTGATGTGATGTTGTTAATAATTTTGTTAATATCCGTACTATTGACAAGTGAAAATTAAACCGTGAAGGAAATTCAGCAAAAGTGTTATTTTTATAATAATCTATAGTGTCACTATTAGAACTTGATAATGGTATTAAATTTAGAAAATAATCGTTAATAGTGCTTGGGTCTCCAAGTGTTGTGGGAATTTTATTGAAGCTATCATTATTTGCTGTGATATATAATGATTTTAGTTCTCGCAATAAAGTTTTGGGATTTACAGAATGTATTTTGTGTTGCATATATGCCTGCTTTTCGATTTCTACTGCAATATTAGTGTAATTGCAAAGCGATTTATAATAATTCCAAGTAGATAGATTTCTTGTTTTGTTAAACTTAGCTTTGGCTTTATTTTTTAAATTATTTATCATATACCACATGCTATGAATTTATAAATTTAATGGGAACTGAAGTAAAAGAACACCTTATTCAAGAAATTCAGGACTCTTTATATTCTTCAATTATTGTTGATTCTACGCCAGACGTGAACCACAATGACCAACAAAGTTTTATATTAAGGTACATTGATAAAGTGGGCGATGCAAGAGAACGATTTTTTTGGATTTTTACAAATTGAAAATCACAATTCAGAATATCTAGCACAAGTTATTTTAAAAACGTTAAACAATTTCTCTTTGGATATTAAAAATTGTCGCGGCCAAACGTATGAGAATGCAGCTAATATGGCTTCAATATTAAGATTAGCCATGGTGGTTTTGTTGTATATATTTTGATTGTTTTGTATGGCTTATTTACGGTTTACAAAAGACAATTGTTTAATGTATCAATTTTATCATTGACATCAGTTAAGTAAAAGATATTATCTAAACAAGAAGTCTGTTGTAAAACAACAGAAAAACAATATTTACAAAATGTTACACGCATGTCCAAAAGAAGAAAACAAAATATACAAATCATTGACATTCTTTGCTGAAGTCATTGATGTAGCGTTCAAAACAAATAATATCGGTACCTCTATTTTTAATGCAAAAACACTTATCGATAAGTTAAATAGATCAGGTATTTATAAGTTAATATGCAAAGATTGTCATGGAATTTACGTAGGGCAAACTGGTCGCAACTTCAAAATTAGACTAAACGAACATAAAGCATCATTTCGATTAAATAAAACAAATTCGACATTCGCGAACCATTTAATTGAGAACCGACATACCTTTGATGAAGATGCACTCGAGATAATCCATTTCGCCGAGAAAGGGCTTAAAATGGATTTACTCGAGTCTCTGGAAATTCACAAAGCAAAATCTAATCCGGACTTCCCCATAATTAACGACCAGTTGGACCTAGTATCCTTCTCTTTATTTAACTGAATTAAAAATGTGTTGAAATGTATTTTAAATTACTTTAAGTTTGAAAATGATCAGCTGTTGATCGAAACTCGAGTCACTTTTTAAATAAATAGTGTGATATTAACAAAGTGAGTTTTACTTTATTTAAATATTCAAGATGTATTACGAAATGAACGCCTCAACCATTAATCTTAGTATAAGTTATTTTATATAATCATCACATAACTCATCAATCAATATTAAAAAAATAATAATAATCTCATTAAATAATAAGAAAATCAAAGAATTATGCGGTACATTGTTTACTAAATAGAACAGTGAAAATATAAGTTTAAACTGTGGAGAAAGTGATTACAAGTTATTTTATATTATTATTTTTGTTATAAAGAGGATAAACTCAATCCCTTCCTTGTATATTCTTTGTCATTTATTTCTTATTACTGTCAATTTTTCACTTTAATCCACTTTTAGTTTAAGGTGTAATGCTAGAAGAGTGTGTACCTTGGTCCGCAACTAAATTACATCTTGTTTTTCCTTTCCTTCCAGAATATTATGCGTATCTATTGTATTTCACTATTTAATTTGTATGTTGATGTACGAGTATGTTACGGCTTTACCTGGCTCACCGTAACCCCGACCTTCCGCATTTACATATTATTATTATTACTATCGTTCCTTAACGCATATTTTATTGTGTTTTTGCGCAAACGCCGTTTCAAAGAAGAAGTAGTTTTTATGGTGTTTGCCGAAAGTGCGCGACGCAAACGGCTTAGGGGAATACCCCAACTGCTGCATGCCAGAACTGAACGAGAGGCTCGAGATGCAGGGAAAGAAGTTTGGCAACATTGCTACGGTGGTGGTAATTGGGAATTATCGTTGACCAATTAGAATTACTCATTACCACCACCTAGCTTCCTAAAACTCCAGCCACCACCCCGTGGAGTAACCAAGGGGCTGAAGAGAAGCAGAGGCGAAAACGAAACGTCAATGATACCGGTCGCGACATTTTTATTATATCTAAACAAGATATAATTGGTCCTTCGAAATTAAGAATACTAACGTATGTTAGTCCGCCGAAGCAGATCAACGAAAGTAGTAACAATGTATTTTGTGTATGACAAAAATAAAATTATTTATTATTATTACTAAAACTACTGGCATATATATATTTTCTTACAATTATCTAAATTATTTGAGGAACTTCATTACAGCCAAATATTTTTCATTTTTCACAATATAATTTTAGATCATTGACATGGCTATTACGCAAGTCGAATTATTTAATTAAACAAATTTATTCATATATATGCAGATTTTATTTCTAAAACTCTAGAGGAAAGTACTGAAGTTCATTTTATGAACTTTTATTGTGTCTCTGGTCATGTACAGAAACTGAAATCTTAGTCCAAGATCCTCTTTTAAAATGATGTCTTAATTAAGAGAAGCACTCGGCAAATCAACATTTATTATGTTTAGTTGCCAAATTTATATGTATCAAGTTAATTTAAATAACAATAAAAGCACTTTGGTTCGTATAACACATATATGTATTTCTGTTATACATTGTCTTTATTAAATATATACGTTTTACTCAGTTATATAATATAATAGTATTTTAATACTTCTTTATCAGTGTAGCTCATATAACCTATGTCGTCTAAAATATATTAATTTTTATAAGAGAATACAATCATTAGCTTTACTATAATTTTTATTTTACATGTATAATGATCAATAAGTTATAATAAAATGCATACATGTATCATATAAAAACATGAACTAGTTAGCAGCAGCTGTAGCCATTTTAAAATAAGAATCAAGGTTCGCCTTCTTAGATCCTCTCAAAGCTGCCATGACGAAAATCTTATCGATGTTCACCTTGGAGATGTAGAAACGATGAGGTGGCCTACCAGCAATTTGAACGTTGTTGCCTAAAATTTTTAAAGAACAATTATTATTATTTCTGCACTAATATATTCTGTTGTAATTACTTTCAAGCCAACGACTTGCAGATGGATTATTAGATATTAATGCGGCCTTTGCACGTGCGTAATGCTGATCAGTTGGTTTCACCTATAACATAGACATAGTTTATATAACTATACGATTTAATTATATAATCAGCACTTACCTCCTCAGCTTTTCCGGTAATTAAGATACGTTCACATTCAGGATCTTGAGCAACCAAATTTTTCTGCTTGCAGATTCCGTTTTGGGCATTCGAAATCATCAAACCGACACGGTTGTCTTTCTAAAATTATTTCGCGTTAAAAAAATGTATATTAAAAAAATTCAATAGTTTGAGAATGTATATGTACTCACACGCAAATTCTTTGCGGTGAACTCTAGATTAATTAGAATCATGTATGGAACGCCATCAACTTGAGCGATGCATTTCAAGTTAGCGAAAGGATATCCCAGGCTCTTCTTATTAGTGGATAGTGATGCGATTGAAGCCCATTCTGCGTAATTATTTAATTTTAAATTAATTTCGTGATTAAATTTTATTTAATAGTAACTAACCTGCGTCGTGCATTAGTTCCCAAGCGATTTGTTCTGGTGTTTTAACTGCAGCGGCTTCTCCCTGCACCCAGAACGCAGCCAACAGGGCAAATAAATAGACAAAGCGATTCATTTTTACTGAAAAAATATAAAGTATGATTATTTTATATGAAATATGAAAAATGTAATAGATTTAGAGAACATATTATAAAAGAAATGAGCAGTTACTTGATTTAAATATTTAGGAATTTATTCGGAAGATTATCGGAAATGTATACCTCTATTCGCAAAAATTTCAATGTACACATAAAGTGCAGAAGTAGTGGCCATTCTAAAAGCAATTAAAATAAATGTCATGAATAAGTTCAAAACTATCTTGAGCTGCAAAAGTGCATTAAGTAAATTTCATGATTTTGTCCCAGTTTAAAAATATTTGGATAATTTTCCTAATAAAAACGCTTTATCAACTACGCATGAAAACTGTAATTATATCTTTCATTGGTGTTATTACAAAATTAATAGAAATACAATACATGACGTTACATTCTAACAATAATTCCATTTAAAATACAATTTATATATACAATATCTATAAAACTAAAAAATATAATTAAATAGTGATATATGTTATTGTAGTGATTAGAAAGATTAAAATCACAGTTTATTTGTGGTAAAGTTAATATAATAAAGAGAGAAAATGCCTTTTTATTACACTAAATTTAAAAAGAAATCGTAATTATAAGCTATACTTAGCATTGATACTATAAAATGAGGGTATTATTAAACCATTTTATAATTTTTCGTTTTAATAAATTGTAGAATTTTACTATCATCCGTTATCTAATTCAGTTGGTCAGAGTCGCCCTGTCTTTTGTTTATCCCTAATTATGTGGAAGTTGAATATAGGATTCATAGCAAGGTCACAAAAAGAATGTTCTTTTTCAGATGCTATTTTTTATGTTAATTTTTTCCATTAAACAAATAAAAAATAACCTTCGTGTATTTTGGGAAAATAAAAAAAAGATAAATATTTATTCTTTTAAATATAACACCATATTCTAAATTTTTATTGATTTTCATCCATTAATGAATTAATATTTTTATACTTTATACATTAATATCTATATAAATTAGCCTTTATTATTACATTCAATAAACAAAGTAGTGTAATATAAAACACTTACCAAACAAATACTTGATTATTATTCGAGTATCACTCTGCAACTATTTAAGATTCTACACTGGTTTGCTTATATACTGTCTGAAATTTTTCATAAACGATTCTTCTCGCGAATAATCTACGGGTGGATAATGATATAACTCTATTAGTGTTTTGATTGATTAACCGTATGTTGATCTGTTTTTATAAAAACCAATCGAATCGATAAGGAATTTTAAAATTAACATTTATAAACAACTGGTAAAGATATGCAGATCTCTTTATTACGTGGGAATACCCATTTTAATTTTTTTGAGATATCCATTTTATCTTTCCGAGGCGATTAATAAGAAATAACACGTAATAATAATAATTAATTAATGGGTGACCGGTACCATTCACCATTGGGATACAATTAATGGTGCTTTAGAGTGACGGGGGCGATCCTTTAAAGTAACAAGCTCATTTACACACACACAAATACACAAATGACACATGGCGGAAGGACCACGTGGTCGATAGCCTAACACTACTACTACTACTAATAATAATAATAATAGTTCTTTATTTCAGTGTTCAGACAATAATTTACACAGATTATGTTCAAATATTACAGATACATGAAATAAAGTCAAAAATAAACAGTAATAAATACAAAAGGAAAAGTAACGTACTATTGTATAATATTCCTGTATATTGTAGGGTTCTAACTCAATCAGGAACTCTTTTAAAGATGTTTTTAAATTTGAGAATGTTTGGGATTCTCTTATATGTTTTTGGAAGATGATTAAATAACTTAAGACATGAGTAATGTGGGCCCTTTTTAAAAAAAGCTTACTTGTGGTGAGGATATATGTACTGGATGCCATGCCTAGTGTTATGTGTATTAATAAATCTGTGCTTTCGAAAGAGATATTTGTGTTTCAACAAAAATTTTATACTTTCGTATATATAAATTCCTATAAAAGTTAATATATTTTCGCGTCGGAATAGTCCTCTGCATCTATCGCTATATTTTATTTGGTTCATTATTCTAATTGCTCGTTTTTGAATAAAAAATATTGTTGCAGCATTTATGACATTGCCCCAAAATATAATTCAATATTTCAAATGCGAATAAAAGTTTGCATACTAGAATATTTATTTTTATTGGTAGTTCTGGAAAGCACTCGTAAACCTTAGCAAGCTCGACTTAGGATTTTTGAAAGGTTTTCAATATGTTCATTATAGTTTAAGTTTTCATCAAGATATATTCCAAGAAATTTAGCAGTAGGTGTTAAGTCATAGTTAACATTATCTAATTTAATTAAACATGATGTTTCGACATTTTGATTTGTTTTAAATAAGCATTTCGTTATGTTTGAATTTAATATTAAGTTATTGTTATGAAACCAATTCGTTAAGTTGCGAAGTATTATATTTCCGGTTTCAATTACATCATTATCCCAGATGGATATCAGATAAGCTGAAACAACCTATAAATAAGAAAAAAAACCTCTCATATCAAATATAAACAATCCGGAAACTATGCGGACTACTTATTATTCAAATCGTTACGTTCTCAATGTAAGGAGTTATCGAAAATTTTATATTCAAACTTTTTAAGTGATGTTGAACCAGGAATAAAGAATAATCCTAATTATTTTTGGAAGTATATACAAAATTTGAAAAATAACCATACCAGATGCGTTAGAATTTGAATTGAAAATTTGAGGAATTAATGGTGATCAAATAGTTGATTTGTTCTCTAACTTTTTTGCTTCAGTTTATACCATAAAATTATAAATGATTCTAAATTATCTGTTTCTAAGAAGGACATTTTTAATGAAAACATTTCACTTATACCGAATAAAAGTTCTGGCCCTGATGGAATTTCTCCTTATGTCATAATAAATTGCGTTTATTCTTTATGCAGTCCAATTTATGACTTGTTTTCTATTCCTTGTTAAAGGGTATATTCCCTTCAGCTTGGAAACTAAGTTATATACATCATATCTTTAAAACAGGTAGTCGTGAATGCATCTCAAATTGTAGAGGGGTATGCCTACAGTCTTGCATACCTAAATTATTGGATAAGATAGTGGCTAAACAGCTGTAGTGGATGTGTAAAAATGTTTTATCTAAGAATCAGCATGAATTTGTCTCAGGACGCTCAACACTAGCCTGTTGTCCTTTGATCAACATCTGGTGAATTTTTTGGAGAAAAAGAGTCAAAGGGATTGCATTTATTTGGATTATTCAAAAGTATTCGACACAGTTAACCACAAATTATTATTAGATAAATTGATCTCGTTCGGATGTAATAATATGACTATTAGTTGGATAGCAGAGTTTCTAACAGATAGATTTCAAATGGTAAAATTTAACAATTTTATATCGACACCAATTTAAGTTACATCAGGTTTGCCGAAAGGGTCACATTGCGGACCCTACTTTTTTTAACTATTTTTTAACGATATAGAGAATTTAATTTCGAATAATCTCGCTAATGTATGCTGAAGGCATCATTCGTGAAGTGAGCACCTTGGAGGACTGCTTTAGCCTACAAGAAAATTTAGATAAAATTAACAACTGGTGCCACAATAATAAAGTCTATCTGAATGTAAGTAAATGCAATAAAATACCCTTCTCTATTTTTAGTGTACATAAGTATTGCCATAAACTTGTTAATCTAAAGTGGTTAAAAATGCATAACCGCCGCATTTTGCAAAGTTAGTTTTTTGTTTTATAATGTTATGCCTACCACTATGAAAAACTCTCCTATAGGAGTGATGTTCATAGTGTTGCTTATCACCACCTCATCATAAAACATTTTTATTTGAAATATCATTTCATTTACCATAGTTAATTTTCTTAATAACCTTGACATTTCCTGCAAAGATTTAGACTCTAAAGCAAAATTTAAGAAATATATTTTCACAGTTCTATATAGTAAGCAATGTATCGCATAATTCCTTGTCTTTTTTTTAAATTACTTAATAAGATTATTATTATTATTATTTTAATGTTTATTGATGAGTAACGTTGCAATATAAATTAATGAGAAGTTATTTTATATTGCATAATCTTCACGTAACACATCAATCAACATAAACAATAATAATTGCATTAAATAATAAAAAAAACAAAGAAGGAATTATGCGGTATATTGTTTACTATATAGAACAGTGAAAATATAAGTTTAAACTGTTAAGAAAGTGGTTGCAAGTTATAAAGTGGACAACCATTTTTTATTTATAATAAAACTTAAAATGACTATAACCCACTTATTTTTAGAAATAACTATGTCATATGTCATATTGGATTAAAGAGAAAACATTTACCTTTTGAATGAGGCCATAGCCAACTATGGTTTCCATTTAAAAAATGTAAGTTTTCATCATATCTCGGAAAATAATGGCGATATAAATTTTCTGATTATTTTTTATTAATCTACATAAAAATATCTAAAACTTTGTCCTTTACAGTTTTTTTTCTATCTGTTATAATAACCGAGATATATTGATTTGAAAAAATTGAGACTTTTTACTTTTTTCAAAATATCTAGTTACCCTTGACTTTTTTGAAAACTTTCAAAGTGGAATTTTATTCGTCTCGTAAATCTACACTTCTTTCTCCATTTAACCGTTTCTCTATCTCTTATAGTTTCCGAGATCCCCATAGAGAACATCGAAAAAAACTCACCCTGTATATATATATATATATATATATATATATATATATATATAAGGGTTATTCACGCTATACGGCACGGAATATTGTGGCCAAAATACGTGACTTTCAAAAAGTTTCACTTTGGGGATATATGGGGGTCTATTAGGGTTACTTTTTAAAATTATTTTCATAATATACAGGGTGTCCCAAAAACCCTAAAAGAATCAAAGTTGTGTTTTTTTAAATGAAACACCCTGTATTTTATTGCATTTTTGGATCCGTCTATAAAAATAAGTATGTGTTTTAATAAGGTTTTTATTACATCAACCTTAAGGTTTTTGAATTAATTTGAATTTTGTAAAAATGTAACCTAATTTTCATGTTTCAAATACTTAAAAAATAATTAAGTTATGCATACCAAATTCACACTGAAATGTAACAATAGATCATATTTTATTTTCCAAGTATAATAAACTTGACATCTTATGCCGGGTGTAAAAAAATTGGAATTAAACAAATGAGAACTTTAAATGACTATAACTTCATTTATTTAAATGGAACGCTATATTTATTAATTTATCAGCAAAT
>CAXAKX010000951.1:0-14824 GCA_963969525.1 Ontholestes murinus
GAAGAGAGCGAAAGTTCGAAACACGTGTCTGCAGATGATTATAAACTTGAATGCTAGATTTTTAATTGCTTTTGCTAATTTAATTTAATGAAATCAGTTTAAAATTCATTTTTCATAATTTTTCATGTTATAGTTACATTTAAACAATCTAAAGTACATTTTATCATTTATTAGTTTATTCAACAGAAATAATTTCATTCAAATTAGTGTTGCTTTAATAGTTGTACTATTTGTAACACGCAAATTAATTTGTATTATTCAATGTCTGTCGAAGTATTAGCTAGAGAAGTAGTTGTTTCAAATTAATTTTGTTTTGTAGTCTTAGTAAGACTCATTGTTGTAGATTCACGAAATGTTTTCGTATTTTAAATTTAATACTATAATACATACACTGTTACAATAAATAGATAAATATATACATAAAACAGCTCACACAACTAAAATTAGATTTAAAAAGTATTAAAAAAAATGATTAAGCTATAGAAATTGATACAAGACAGTTTAATATTTTAAGTGAAAATAATGTAATTTAAAAATTTTAAAAAGTTAATTAAGATTAATTACACAATAATTTAAGAATAAAAAATGTATTTATTTATATACCCCACATTCGGACCGTGACTACTAAATTACATCAGCATATTGCAGAAATTCACTTATAGAGTATGGCGCTTTTTTTATTAAGTATTTCTTAATTTTCTTTTTAAATAGATGAATTTCTAGGCACCGAGTATCTACAGATAATTTGTTAAAAAATTTGACTCCGTAGTAATTCGGACCATTCCTCGTTCTTTCTAATCTATGTTGTTTGAATGATAGTTCGCCTTTTGATCTTGTCAAATGTTGATGTTCATTTGTTTCATAATTATTAATGTGAGATCTTACATACACCAGGCACTCGAAGATATAAATAGCTGGAAAAGTAAGGATAGTATTATTTGAGAAGGACTCTCTGCAGTCACTTGTGTAAGACAAGCCTGCAATAATTCTGATCACTTGTCGCTGCAACCCAAAAATTCGATGCCTAGAGCATGAATGTCCCCACACAATGACACCGTACCGTAATCGTGACTCAAATAGTGCATGGTATGCTGTTAAAAGTTGATTATGTCCAACTCTTTTTGACATTCCACGCAAGCAGAATATATTCTTGGAAAGCGTTTTTGCTAGTCTTTCTCCGTGTTGATTCCATTTTAAGTATGGATCAATTTGAACTCCAAGAAAACTTGCGCTGTTGTCAGTTACTGTATTATGTGTTCTGAGAGTAAAAATGATTTTGTTGTTTTCGATTCGTTTAAGACGAGTCTGTTATCTGAACACCATGTTGATACGCAGGCCATTGTCGTATCATCAGCAAACATAGAGCCTTGCGGAACAGCTGATTTTAAAGTAAGTATATTTGACTTATTCTCCTTAATACTGACAATTTGTTGCCTTTCTTTTAAATATGAGCACATTAGATTTAAACTGTGTTCATCAAAGCCATACTATTTTAGTTTCGTGTGACACACAGTCAAAGGCTTTTGTGAGGTCAATAAATGAGTCTACACAAAATTGTTTACTTTCATAACATTTTGTAATTGTGTCTATTATTGATGCTAAGGCTTCAGTTGTACTCATACCAGACCGAAAACCAAATTGATTTGTATGAAATAAATTATATTTATCAAAATGTTCTATTATTTGGTCTTTTAATATAATTTCAATTATTTTTGATAATATAGGTAATATAGATATAGGTCGATAGTTGTTTATATCATTTTTGTCACCCTTTTTATAGATAGGGATAACTTTTGCCTTTTTTAAAGCTTGTGGGTATATTCCGGATTTTATAATTTCGTTTATAAGTCTCGTTAATGGTGAGGCTAGCAGGTATTTCACACCTTTAATCATTTCTACTGTGATTCCATATATATCAGCGCTATGGGTATTTTTGATATTACTCATTGTATCTAATACCTTAATGTAGGTAGTTTCTTTGAATTTAAATACATGTTTTGATTTATTAGCCATTACAACATCATGTAAGGGTGCGCCGTTATTTTTTATTAAGTTGTCCGTTATATTTACAAAGAAACTGTTAAATTCGTCACTAGTTATTTTGCAATCACCTTTTGTTTTGGTTTGTAGTCAATTTGAATTTAAGATTTTCCACGCCGCGCGATTTTTATTGCTTGATTTATTTATAAAATTGTTATTAGTGTCAATAATATTTTGGGATATCGTACTTTTGTATTTTTTACGATAATCATCTCGGATCGTTTTGTTATTAGGCCTTGGATCATTTCTGTAACATTCGTCGATAAATTTCATTCTCTCGCGCATATCGCGTAGGTTATGATTGAACCAGTGTGCACATTTATTTATTTTAAGTCGTTTTATTCTATTCGGAAATGAACTATTTACATACGTACTGAGAATGTGATGGAAAATATCCCATTTTTCGTGTAAGCTTATTGAATTATCGGTAGTAAAGTCCCATTGAGTGTTGTAAATATAATCATAAAATTTATTCTTACCTACTTCTGTAACTGGCCTTGATACAATGGTACTGCTATTAATATTTGGTTCGGGTAATGTTATATTTAATATGATACCTAAATGGTCCGAAATGATCCGTATTTAGTGTTGTTGTACTTAAATATTCATTATCAATGTTCGTGAAAAAGTTGTCCAAGCAGTTTTGTTTTCTGGTGCTTGTAAAAACACATTTTATAAGACCATAAGTACTTAGACAGTCAATTAAACGTTTTTCACGAGCATCGTTTACAATAAAATGAACATTAAAGTCACCACCTAATAATACATGACACTTTTGGTAGTTTAACTTATCCAATAAGCACATGATATTATTTAAAAATGTATTAAAATCACCAGACGGTGGACGGTATATATTAATTACATACATATTTGATTTTTCATTAAAAACTGCACTCATTTCACAGGTTTTCTCCGTGGATAACTTATCTGTTAATTCATTAAAATCTTTGGTGTTAATTTCATTATGGGCAAAAATTAAAGTCCCTCCATAACTGCTAGATGGACGAGCATAAAATGCCCTAGCAGATAAATTATCGATTTTAGAAGACGAGCATTCCGCACTCGATAACCAGTGCTCGTTAATTAGAACATAAGAAAAAGTTTTATCAGCAACTAGAGCTTCCAGCTCAAGGAACTTATTTTTTAATGACTGCACGTTTAATAATAATATTTTTATAATTTTTGACGATTGTTGGCAAGACGATGTAAAAAATTGTTTATTTTGACGTTTTCAGGCCAAATATTTGGGTTTTTAAGATCTTGAAATTTATTAATCGGAACCCCAATTTTAAAATATTGTCCAAGGTCGTCAGGAGGTCAACCACCAGAATACGCTGTAGCAGGGACGATAGAACTCCGCCTTAAGGGCATCTTTTTGATGTGGTTGCCTTTTCTGATTTACTCCCAATACCTGCGGTAATATTACTATTTTTGACCACAGCCTTGATAATTCTTATTATGTCGATACCCTCCTTGATGACCCCTTTTTTTCCACTATTTTGAAGGTTGTGTTGTCAAAGGCATCTTTAATTTCTACGAAAATACCTAATGCTAATACATAAACCATAGTATTGTAATAAAAATATATAGTTGGAACGCACTATCTTTGCCTTGGAATTACCTCTATTAGTCTGGTTAGACATTGTTTATATTTTTTGATCATGCTGTATGACTGTTTTTTTATATGATTTTAAATTTTCCAAAAGGGTTGTCGTACATGAGTTGAAGTTTTTTACTCGGTACTACCATATACATATATATTTACCATTAGAGCTAAATCTAAAGACTAAGTTAATTCAGATTTATATGTTTGGAATTCAAAATTTAAACTAAATTATATGCTTAAAATGTCTTACTACTATTTAAACATAACTAATTAGATTAAAGTTATAGCCCTCGCATTTATATTGAGGTTGACTTTGTTAACTTTGATTTACTATGTTGTGTCATATCCAAACAGTATTCTTTTATTATTTTCCATATATTGGCATTAATATATAGTAAAAAGATGATTCGACCTAACTTCGAACCTCCTGGTACGTCGCTGTTGGTATAGTATTCATTTGACAATTAATTTCTCTGTTTAACTACTTGACATCTTTTTGATAGTATGATATTAATAATTTGCAGCTAGTTGTTGAAAATTTATCGGTAGGAAAATCATGTTGCTGGTCTTTATAAACTAGTATTTTTCACAAAAATATATTTCTCAAATAATTTTGAAATATCCGAATAATACACATTTTTATTGACAAACTTTATAGCTGTTAACATTTAAATAATAAATAATGAATGCTGTGTTAGTGAATTAGTTCGTCAATAGGTTATCGACCAGAAGTCTTTCTGCCTTGTTTTGTCCAGTAATATGGCTTCAGTCGTTAATGCGTAATGTGATAAAATGATGAAATGAAGTCAAATGTAGTGGAATTAGGATTTTTAAATTTAGGGTTTATACTAGGATTTCTGGGAAGACAATATAAGGATAATATGTGGAAGTTGAAAGGATTTTTGGAGAATTTTTCTGATAGGAATCGAAGGCGTTCTAGGATGGGGATAACTAGAGTGGTATCATAGAGGAGCTGGTTAGAAGAATTGCGTAGAGGAATAAGAGGATGGCGAAGTTTGGTTAGGGTACAGAGGGATGCTCGCTCGCTAACTTTGATGTTGCGGAAGGTTGGGTTGGTGGGGTTGGGATAGAGGACACAATCATAGTCAAGTAGTGGACGGCAGATCATCTTATATATTTTAACAGCTGTTCTTGTATTAATTCCTCTGTTTTTATACGTTAAAATTCTAGAGAATTTTGCCCTAGAAGTAATTTTGCCTTTTATTATGGCTGTATGTTTTTTAAAATTGATTTTTTGATCTATGGTTATGCCCAGGTATTTTACGAAAACTGAAGGAGGGATCATAGTTTGGGAAATATGGACTTTGTAAGGTTGAGATATCCGATTATATTGATTTTCCACAATAATTTTTATTGTAACCTATTTGGTTAAATGTAAGTAAAAAATATGTTTTGTTGTACTGAGTATTGGGAAAGGATTAATATTCAAACTTAAGTACTTCATTTCATATTTCTAAACGGTTTTTAATCGACTTTTTTCTTCTTCTAATAATAATAAGTTTGTAGTGGCGAGGTTTCAAAAGATTTGGAGTAATGTCTTATTACGTTTAGTTTTATCCCCATTTCAACATATTTACTAATACTCTTATGCCAAAGGGGTAGTCCTGCCAATGGCATCACACATTTAACATCTTCTTCTCGTATTTTCTTTTGAAATTGTTTAGTCTTAACAATTATTTTTGTACTATCATAATTATGTTTGTAACAAGATTCCTTGAGGTTTATTTTTTGTCTTTAATAGTTACACTTTTGTTAGTTAACTCATTTATCATAAATAACGATCATCGAGATGACTCACGTGCATTTCATCTATGGACTTGCTGATGGCAATTCATTACAAGCTAGGCGGTTATACATTGATTGATTTTAGAGTCATTATATTGCTGACAGAAAAACTTTCCAAACTATGCCTATATGAAATAAAAATATTGAAATAAAGTGGAGGATCCGAAAGCCAATAATAATTAAAAAAATGATATAATTGGAAGAGTAAGTGCTGGACATGATAGAGGAAGATTCAAGTATAAGACTGCTTTGAAAATTCTTAGAGACTATTTGATGTACCCATAATATTCACAAGGCAATCAGGCATATCTTTCTCTTGATTCTAATCTCGTATTTTACTCCAACAGTAGCTTTTGCACACATTGGTTCAAATTCCTTAATTACTAATATTTTTAGGAAATGCAATATTTAATTTTCATTACAACCATGTGTGGCTAAAAAATTCACAAGAGATCTTTGAAGATAGTTCTTAATAATAGTTCTCGTTAAATGTTTGGGTTGAAAATTTGCATCACTGGCTAATTGGACCGGTATATCTACCATGAAGACTTACTGGCAAGGTGTTTCTCAACTTTTTAGAATAAACCCTTCCTTAGTTTCTGCAGGATGTACTATTCGCAACAAGAAATGCATTATAGTTTATGCACGATGATGTAACATTCGGAGATCGCTGGATTGATCGAGGAGGACCTAATTCATGGTCTGCTCGATCGGCGGACTTAAACTCTTGGATTATTTCCTATGGGGTTATCTAAAGTATTAGTTGACACTACTCTAGGGTAAAATATAAAAGACTTGCAAAATCGGATAATTGTTGGTTATAATATAATAAAAAATGTCCCTGGTGTTTAAATATTTTGGCAGTATATGCAGAGAAGATTGCATTATTGCATTCTTGCTGGTGGTAGTTATTTTCAATGATTTTTGTATATTAAAAAACTTTACATGTAGATTTTGGTAATAAAATTACCAAATTACCATTATTGTTGAATTTATTTTCGTCTTATATATTTTCAAAAAGCAACCAATCACAAAATACTCTTAGAATAGTCCAGGGAATAACCTTTTGATTTTTTCCGTATGTTTAATGAAACCCTATGACTTAAAACACTGTTTTAGAATGAACAATATGCGAACGTATAGGCTTTATAGAGGCTGAAATGAATTCTATTGATTTATTTACCTTGTTTACTTCATAATATGTTTTATTTGTCAAGTTTATTATTTTGAGATTGTTGCATCTGTTTATAAATATTAAATTACAATTATTTTTATTAAATATAGATTGTTTTGTTTTTACATTTTTTGTAAAATTTGCAGAGTGGTAGATTTTTTTATTTTTGCTGTATGAAATACTGCAGCGCAAGTGGTACGATTTTTTTTTTATAAATAAGAAAAATTGCAGAAAATTAAATATACTGGAGAGTGGGAGAACTTTCAATGGAATATTTTATTATAAAACTGATTTTCTGATGAATTGATGTGTTTGTAGGATAATTGTATTTAGGTTGAAAGTTGGGATTGTGAGGAAAACAATATTTATTCAGGAGATTGTAATTATAGGATTTAGTGGAAAACTTTTTAGCAATGGCTAACATACGTTGGGAAATCGAGGTGGTTTGGCTTTCTTCTTAGAGTACTTCAATGGGTTATTAGGACATTGCAGTTTGGTTAGAGTGAGAAGTGCGGGTCTTTCTGCTACTAGGAAATGATGTAGAGCTGAGAGGCGACATTGAGTGAAGTGTATAGCACTATAATGAAGGAAGGAGTGGTTTTGTATATATTGGTGGTTGTTTGTTTAGAAATACCTTGGTTTTTATACGTTAGTGATCAGAAATGCCGGGCCCTTGGTTTGAGTTTGAATTTAATGAAAAGGGCATGGGATTTAAATGATAATTTGTAGTCGAATAATATTTCAAGTATGAAAATGGAAAGCTTCTGATGTACGGATTTTGATTTTGGGTGATAATGGAGTTATCATGATTTATTTTAATACGCCACTCGGAGAACCATGTTTCGAGTGAATAAGCGATGACTGAAGAAAAAAGAGTGCAGATTGAAGGGTAGGAGCATGCGATAATAAGGCAGTGTCGTTGAATAGGAGTGGGTTTAGATTTGAATTAAAGAAATCAGGATCTGAGTTGAAAATGTCTGAACAGTATAGATTATATAAAATGGCCGAAAGTGGGAAACTTTGAGTACAGATTGTTTGATTGTTTTGCAGGAGCGATTTTTTAGGAGTTAGTGTATTAAAATGATGAGATGGTTGGGTATATTTAAGCGTAGACATTTGTAAAGCAAACCTCGATGCCAAACAGAGTCAAACGTTTTTTTTAAATATTTAAGAAGGCAACTATGAACGATTGGCCTTCGAATGATTTGTTTGATCGTTTGAGGCTAGAATAATTAAAGAAAGAGTGGTTGATTTTGGTAACAATCCAAATTGGTAGTTAGGATTGGAAGAAATTGAGCATCTAAGGATTTTCCGTTTAGCAGGAATTCGGAAAGTTTAGCTTGGACTGGGTATATGGTAATGTGGCAGTAATTAACAACAAATAAAGGATCCATGTCTTGTTTAGGAATACAAACAATTATTTTTACTTTCGGGAGGGATATACTAGTTTGTGTCACAAAAGTAAGAATAAGATTGTGGACAGTGTAAGGTAAATTTCTATGTAGAGAACGCGAGATGTTATCGTGGCTAGGAGTTGAAGTATTGCAAAGTTCCGTCAAGTTTGTTGTCGGTTAGAGGAATAACATGATTTTGTCGAACATGTCATGCCAGATGTTTACTATGTCTTCAAAGTTGTTGACTAAGTTATTGTTATTTAGTTTTTAAACTGTTTTTGAAATAGAGTCTGCAAATGTTTTTGATATTGTTGAATCGTCTGTTGGTATTGTGTTGTTTCTGCGGTCTCTTCTATTGTTAATATTTTCCGCTTTGTTGTACTTTGTCAGTTTCTTGATTTGCGTCTAATAAGTCTTTCCTTGTAAGTCATTTATTTCATTACAGGTTTTTTCATTTTTTTTTTGTATTTAAAAATTAATTTATCGATTTCTTTATTTAACTTTACTAATGCCTTATCCATTTTAATATCATAAATCTAAATCTAGGAAGTACGACAATTTTTAACCCGTCCAATGATATTTACTATTACATATATCTCATTTGTAGAATAATTTAATTGATAGCATGATCAATAAATAATAATTTTACATAGAGAGCTGAAGTACTTTTATCGATTAACAAGACATAAAAGTCACGCTATCATAGATTACTATCATTACCCAAATTATTCAGCATATAAAATAAATATAGCACAGAAAGCAGATAATCGATAAAGAACTGCATTAATCATGATCATTTCCTGAATACTAAAATAAATAAAAACTTATAAGAATCGTTTGAAGATATCTTAGAAAATATATTTTTACTACAAGGTAAAAACTGGCATATTGTAATTTTAATGTACGGTTATTTAATTTACTATGATTTTATAACTAAAATTTGAGTAATAATTTACAAAATACTGTTTCAACTTTTGATCGTCATTATCATATCATGTTTAAAAGTTTAAATTGTGTTTTTCCAAAATACTCACAGAGATATATACTTATAAACACTAAATTAACATACTCTCTATGTTTTTACCGCTGAAATTTAAGGTGAAACCATGGTATATAATTTAGTGTTTATAAATATATAAGCTCCTTATTTAAATTAAGTATACCCTTATTGTTTAATAATTTAATTAAATCATAAAGACGAAATTAATTAATTGGCGCAATTAACGACGGCACACTTTTTTTTCCTCCGAAACGGAGACCATTATGCAAATCGGTCTAGATTTCCCTGATTAGAAAAGCGAATATCATTTTTATGAAAGGCGCAGCTGGAAATTATGCAAATTAGCGGGGAATTAACAGAGGGGCCAACAGGCGCCCATTAATTATTCAGTTAATTTAAATTAATCGTAACAAGAGACGGATCACTTTTTCCTCTTACCCCCCCTCGCCGCACCCTCGACACCCTGCCCTTCGCAAGAAGATATTATTCACTTTGCATGGCTGGCATGAATAATAATTCCGCCCCTATAAATTTACGATCGAATTAATTTAATTGCGCGGTGTGTACAGCACTGGATCCAATTTATTTAAGTCGCTAATGCTTTTATGAATATATATATTTTTTTAATGCGAAAATGCGATTTTCGTTGTATTTTTTAAGAAATTTAATATCGCTGTTTTTAAATTATCATTTACTTAGTTAGTACGGTTGTGTTATTTTAAATAAATAAATATAAATTTTCAATGGAGAAATCTTAAGCAATTATTTAGAATGTTTAATAAATCAAATATTTTATGTGGCTAAATAATTGATGTGAAGGTAAATTAAAACTTAAAATTTGAATACATTTCATTACTTAATTATAATATTGATTTTTTAATTAAGTGCCCCATTAATCAGTTAATCTATTATACTAATAAAAGGTAAATATAAATTAAAGTGTTTTATGGTTAATATTAACATTTTGTTGAATAAAGACTGTGCGGTCGAATTACTTATTGGATTTTCATTAATATAATGTGAATTACTAGAATCAGTAATATACTTTTAGTTTATTGACATAAATATTACTTTTAATTATTTTAAAATATAACTTACCATGAAGTTACTTGGAATTTAATTTAGTTTTTAAAAATGATATTGAAATAGATATTTTGTAAAATTTCATTTGTTAGTGTGAAAAATATATTTGCACATGAACATACATGAAACCAGTAGGAATTTCATGAATTATTTTGTAGTTAAATCATTAACATACAGATACATGTTACATTTAACATCTCTTAGGTTTCACGTAAGCGTTACATCGCTAGGGAATATTGCATACAGGGTCGTATCCCCTCAAACGTACATATGTATCTGCAATAATATATGTGAGATTATGTTGATTTGATTCGTTTAGTACTGATTAATGGTCTCATCTTGTAGTTCTGCTAACAGAAGCAACATTACGTACAATATACTCCGTTCTGAAATGTTTCAAATTACAAGCTGCAATGACTATTCACTAATTATACTAGAATATCTCGTTTTACATAACAATTATTTACAGAATTAATTAGGATTGCACACAATTCAACATTTATCAGGCTTAAATCGTTGTTGATGAATTGCTTATCAAATTTTATTTCTAATAGAGTGTATCATAAATAAATAAACGTATGATGTGATTTATGTAATGTTAAATCTATAAAATTAATATTATATTACAATAATATACATAATGATAATGCACCGTTACAGCTATTATAATATTAATAATTACAATCACATTAATAATAATTATTAGCGTTTATATTTATTATAGAGAAATCTAAATAATACTATTTACAATGCACTAATAGATTTCGATTAATTATAATGGAGGCATTAATAGTTATTTATGTACCTAGTCAGTAAAGTGATACTTTATTGAACGAGGCGAGTAACAGGCGAGTTCAATAAAGACACTTTACTGACGTGGTGCAAACAAACTTTTATCGCCAACCGTAAACATTTATAATTTAAAAAATTTAACATATCAAACTTGTCACATTTTATTATCACAAAATAAACTAAACGCAAACATTCATATCAAGTTTGTTTTGAAAAGTTTGCATAAATTACCTTCATCATCAAGTAGATTTCATCCGGTGCACTAAAAATCTTTCTTTTTGTTTTCTTCCATTATTTTTTAATAAATAATTCTCGATTAAATTTTCATTGTTAGAGCTGAGACAGCGAAACGCACGATTTCTGTGAATGTCATATAGTCTATGTCGATAAACATTTGCGGCAGGTAAAGTACTTTATTGTACAGTTAAATAAAGTGTTTGTTTACTTCCGGAAATCACTATGGTAATGCATGGTTTTACTGACGGTTGGAGATAAAAATATATACCTTATTTAAAATTTTTATAAGAATTGCATACAAAAACCTCTGTTTTTACATATACTTTAAATAAAATACTAGCAGAATTAATTTTAATTTTGTTAGATGTATATTTTGAGTAGAAGCTCATTTACACACATACAAATACACTAATGCCAATGGCGGAAGGATTAAGTGTTTGATAGCCAAAACACTACTACTACTAAAACATTATTGTAAATTTAATTTCGCGTTTATAAATTAACTCAAGAACAAATTTTCTACTGTTTGTACATAATTGTAATTATAATTAAAACATGAACTGTAATTTATTTTAACTGTTATTATTTTAATTTGCTGTGGTCCCTTAAAGTGGCATGTTCGTGTTTGTAAAATTTTATTGTACGGATCGCATAAAACTAAATAAATCTATAAACAGCACCGAGTTGGGATTACGAAAAGCCATTTTCATAAATTCCGATAAAAGTATTCCCCGTGCTCACCAACCAAACACGAACAAAAAAAAATCAATCCGCGAATACCTATTTCTGCATAAAAAGTCCAACGTTTCCATTATTCCCTTGTGTATTAATCATTCCTTTTTTCCGAAACTGAATGGGAGCTATTTATTAATTATCCGCGTACAGATTCCGCTTAACCAAATATTGCCGACCGAAACTTTTATATATTACCCCCTGCTAGATTTTGATTACGTTACTATTCTTTGTACTAACATTTAGACTATTCAATGGCAATTTAATATTTTCAATATTTCAATTACTAGAAAACATGCAAAATATTCTTTTATATCCATTACATATACATTACTTTCTTGCGCTTTGCTCTAAATTTGTCCAATAAATACAGCTGTGTACATATTAAGGAATTTTTAAGTAAAATCCTATCCTACCCCAACTACTAAAACATTGAGGTTTTATTAATGAACTAAAATATTTTTCGAAACTTATCATTTAGTAATGCTTTGAAGTATTAGTATTAGAGCTATTAACTACCCATTGATTTTTTTCTTTGGTAATAAGTTTATCAGTCTAGCTTTTGCTTTCTCTGGTAGATAGGAATATGAATCTGTTACCGGCGTTCAGTTTACCTGAACGTGGTAACAAATGCGTAATTATATTTTAATCCATTTTACGAGCTACCCATTGCTCCTAATAATAATTTGCATAAATTCCGCATTATTGAAATAATCCAAACGAGATAATTTTCCAAAATGTGCAGCTGACAGTGTGGAACAATAAGACGGGCCCTTTTTCGGCGAAGAGGATCATTACCTGTTCCCGGAATTGCGGGGCCTACGTGACCGAAACAAAGCCGCGCCACCGAAGACCACCATATAAAACCAGGCTCCGGCCATCGCTCTTTACCAGTCGTCTGCCATCAGCAGCGGTGGTCGGAATGGTCGGCTTTGCCGATCCAAGCCTCTTGCCTTTTGTTAATTAACTGTATATTTTCTATGTTTTCTGTTTCTTGTTTGTAATATATTCTCTTCTTCTCTGGCCCCATGTTTTAATTTACACACTTTCTCTTGTTCTTTACTTTTTTCACAGCTAGCCGGTGCTCATACGTTGACGTGGCGTGGAAGCTCAAGCAAGTATCACCGAAGGGAAACTGTTTAATCGAAGCCTGCGGCTGCTAATCGATGGTGAGCCTCGCCAGGGACCCCTGGGCCACCTCCAGTGCGTGTTGGTTCCAGAAAGTACCGCCGGTGCTACTTCCTTGCCAGTCCGTCACGAGGACGTCTTCCGCGTCCACCGTTAACAAATCCTTCCGATGATTGAGCAATGATTTCTTGGTAGTCCACATATGCTAAAGCCTGGGAAGTGCATTTTTTACAGAACACTGAAACTTTTCTTGATCCCCTCTGCATAATCAGTTTTTTATTAGCTCTATGCTCTTGGAGTGGTATTTTGACAGAATTTTGTGGAGCCTGGCTGTTGGGGTTGCATCAGTAACTCCCTCATAGAACGTTCCTGTCTATAGGCATCCCAGTTGTCTGTTTTATTGTTTTATTTGCACTGTTGAAAGTTTTTTCTTGCATCTCGAGGCGGCCTAAGCCCTTGTTCCGCAAGGGCACTGCTCTGCAGGGAGATATCTTTAGTGGACAACTGGATTCATACGTCTTTAGTTCTACTGTGGTCTGAATGTTAAAGAGAGTTTGTCATTTGCCAGACTCTCTATCTAGGCTATAGGCTTTTTTCGTCGGATTTATTTGTTTATTTCTACACTCTATTGCATCATCCTTTATCCAACACCTTCTGCCTGATTACAATTACAAAGGTAGGCTCGCGACCTATAATATTATCTAAATTGAAAAATAGAAAATTAATTCAAGTAGTTCCTTATCTCTATTATTGGTGTTCGTGCTGCCCCATACCATGTTGTTAGCGTTGGCAATACAGCTCATGAGAAATCTACTTACCTTCTCTGGTGGAGGTGCTTTGATCTCCTTGAAAGTAGGCAGAAACCATGACAACCTTTCTTTCTTTCTGCCTGCCTTTCTTCGTGGCAACTTCTACTAGGGCCGCTGCTAGGTGAATTTTGGTAAATTCTGGAATGATTATATAATGAATGCCTTTCCTGAGCATTAGAACTCATGATATTTTGCCTTTAAGGTTTAAGGTTTTGAGTCATAATAAGGCTACTGAAGCTGACGGTTATCTGGTACACAGCATCCCCTTAGTCATGTATCAATTAGCCTTATACTGTTCCACCTTTTATTCATGTATTTGTTTTTTATTGTTTCCTTTCCAAATTGTTATTCAACCCAAACAGACTTGACATCAGCCTTAATGCAGGCCCTAAGATGCAAGGGCGTTTCCAGCCAACTGGCTTAGGGGGGGTAATTTTAAAAAGAGAAAAAACTTAAATATTTTTATTATTCCATAAATACAATGCAATCAACATCATAAAATATAATTTATATAAAAACAACTAAATATAGAACATATAATAACATAATAAAATATTCTATAAAATTTGTACATATTTGTACAATATGTACAAATTAACCAATATTATTAAAATCACGATTTTAAAGTAACATCTAAATCTTCGCCAGTTTGTTGTCAATAAAACACTAGGTATTATTGTGTTAAAATTGAACAGATTTATCGTGTTTTTAATAAATCTGTATTGCGGATCTGCAATAATATTATTCAGGAGCGGTAAATATATATATATATATATATTTAATAAGTACGTGTATTGACATCTGTCGATGAAAATGTTAAATTAATTAATTTTAGTGCTAGCGGCGTTGAAAATTTTTTTCCAAACAATGTACTGATGTACGCGATCGGGAAAATCCGCGGACAGCTGTTTCGCCATTGTTGTGGCTCCTCAGCGCGGCGTATTTCCCAATCTCGCACAATCAGCACAATTCTTGGAGCTTATATTTATTGTTAATTCTTCCGCCTTAACATTGGAATGAAAC
>CAXAKX010000952.1:0-10000 GCA_963969525.1 Ontholestes murinus
CTCTGGAAGAATGGGATATATACTCCCAAAACTTCAGTGTCTTTTTATGTTTCTTTCAAACAGACGACGGATCAGCCACACGAGTCAACCGAGATCGGATATATCATATCTGGTATGATATCGTCGATCGGTCGGTCAAAACGAGAGAGATGCGAACGTCCGGTTCGTATATAGAGTACACACACAGTGTGTTGTTGTGTGTACAAAAATACAGTGTGAGTAATACGCTTCGACGCATCAGTTCTACGTATATAAATATACGAGTTTTTCAGATGCGAGAAGCCGAACGTCAGATCGTCAGTGTATCTGTTTCGCGTACACACATATATTGTGCGACACAAAAATACGTTAATGATCCTTCCGCAGGTTCACCTACGGAAACCTTGTTACGACTTTTACTTCCTCTAAATGATCAAGTTTGGTCATCTTCCCAGCAACATCGACGAACGTCGAAACGTCACCGAGTACCGGTCCGAAGACCTCACTAAATCATTCAATCGGTAGTAGCGACGGGCGGTGTGTACAAAGGGCAGGGACGTAATCAACGCGAGCTTATGACTCGCGCTTACTGGGAATTCCTCGTTCATGGGGAACAATTGCAAGCCCCAATCCCTAGCACGAAGGAGGTTCAGCGGGTTACCCGGACCTTTCGGCCAGGGAGGACACGCTGTCTCCTTCAGTGTAGCGCGCGTGCGGCCCAGAACATCTAAGGGCATCACAGACCTGTTATTGCTCATTCTCGTGCGGCTAAAAGCCACTTGTCCCTCTAAGAAGAATTGATTGTACGCCGACAGTAAAAATCAAACGAGCGGCACGCACGACCGTTTGCACGACCGTGACGATACCGACGCCGACCTTTGAGATGTCGAAAGTACGCCTAGTTAGCAGGCTAGAGTCTCGTTCGTTATCGGAATTAACCTGACAGATCACTCCACCAACTAAGAACGGCCATGCACCACCACCCACCGAATCAAGAAAGAGCTCTCAATCTGTCAATCCTTCCGGTGTCTGGGCCTGGTGAGGTTTCCCGTGTTGAGTCAAATTAAGCCGCAGGCTCCACTCCTGGTGGTGCCCTTCCGTCAATTCCTTTAAGTTTCAGCTTTGCAACCATACTTCCCCCGGAACCCAAAAGCTTTGGTTTCCCGGAAGCTGCCCGCCGAGTCATCGGAGGAACGTCGGCGGATCGCTGGCTGGCATCGTTTATGGTTAGAACTAGGGCGGTATCTGATCGCCTTCGAACCTCTAACTTTCGTTCTTGATCAATGAAAACGTTTTTGGCAAATGCTTTCGCTTTAGTCCGTCTTGCGACGATCCAAGAATTTCACCTCTAACGTCGCAATACGAATGCCCCCATCCGTTCCTATTAATCATTACCTCGGGGTTCCGAAAACCAACAAAATAGAACCGAGGTCCTATTCTATTATTCCATGCACTAAGTATTCAGGCGAAGTTTTAGCCTGCTTTAAGCACTCTAATTTGTTCAAAGTAAACGTGCCGGCCCACCTCGACACTCAGTGAAGAGCACCGCGATGGGATTTCAAGTTGAGCCGCCCTCGCGGGCTAAGCTCACCGGCAGGACGTCCCGCGGGCACGCCAGTTGGACACCGCGAGCGATGAACCGGCGGCGCGGGACACAGATTCGACTACGAGCTTTTTAACCGCAACAACTTTAATATACGCTATTGGAGCTGGAATTACCGCGGCTGCTGGCACCAGACTGGCCCTCCAATTGATCCTCGTTAAAAGGTTTAGAGTGTTCTCATTCCGATTACGGGGCCTCGGATGAGTCCCGTATCGTTATTTTTCGTCACTACCTCCCCGTGCCGGGAGTGGGTAATTTGCGCGCCTGCTGCCTTCCTTGGATGTGGTAGCCGTTTCTCAGGCTCCCTCTCCGGAATCGAACCCTGATTCCCCGTTACCCGTTACAACCATGGTAGGCGCAGAACCTACCATCGACAGTTGATAAGGCAGACATTTGAAAGATGCGTCGCCGGTGCGAGACCGTGCGATCAGCAATAAGTTATTCAGATTCACCAAGTTGTACGATGAACGGACTCGCGTCCGACACCGATTGGTTTTGATCTAATAAAAGCGCTCCTTCCGTCTCCGGTCGGAACTCTGTTTGCATGTATTAGCTCTAGAATTACCACAGTTATCCAAGGATAAGTGGTACGATCTAAGGAACCATAACTGATTTAATGAGCCTTTCGCGGTTTCACCTTAATTTGGCTTGTACTGAGACATGCATGGCTTAATCTTTGAGACAAGCATATGACTACTGGCAGGATCAACCAGGGAGCTGTGTTTAGTCGCGCACACTCGAGCGGCGGCGCTTACGCGCGCGCGCGCCCGGTGTAACGACGAGCTCATTTATTTATAATAAAGAGGTGGTTCGAAATTCTGCTCTGCTGAACGGAACATCGCACATATCCCGGTTTACGCGTGCACGGACCCCCGACGTTAACGTGTCACTCCATTGGTATACAGAGCACGCCAGTAAAACACCTATCCCGCCCCTGTGGCGGGGTCAAGACGGTGGACGTGATGCAACTTGTGTAAAAGACACGAAACGCGGGGCGGCGGTTGTGCTACGGCGATATTACGACTAGACGTTCACACATTTATGCAGACCCACGACTTTTTTTGTTTGATAATGCGCCCGGAGACACACACGTGAGCACACGACGGCACATGTACACGAGCACACGGCGGCCGGCCGGCGGTGTGAACACCAAGAATTCGTAATTCTGCTCTCTGCTGAACGGAACATCGCACATATCCCGGTTTACGCGTGCACGGACCCCCGACGTTAACGTGTCACTCCATTGGTATACAGAGCACGCCAGTAAAACACCTATCCCGCCCCTGTGGCGGGGTCAAGACGGTGGACGTGATGCAACTTGTGTAAAAGACACGAAACGCGGGGCGGCGGTTGTGCTACGGCGATATTGCGACTAGACGTTCACACATTTATGCAGACCCACGAATTTTTTTGTTTGATAATGCGCCCGGAGACACACACGTCAGCACACGACGGCACATGTACACGAGCACACGGCGGCCGGCCGGCGGTGTGAACACCAAGAATAGGAGTGGAGAGACTCTCGGTCCACACAACTCCGAAATGCATCAATATATCATATATATGGCATGAGAGAGAAGAGAAATTTTATAAATTTCACATCTCGCCAAGGCTTACACACACTACAAAAAACATCATTGTTCGTTAGATTGAAAATCATCGTCTCGGCCAAGGGGACCACGCGCTCGGGTCCCCCGAACGTCTGACTTTATGATGATATATATATTTCAATCAACATAAGTTTTCATTCTCGCTCGGAATTCGGTGAGTTATTGCATTTGAATTTTCACGGAGTTTTTACGCACCGCTACTTTAAAAATATTACATGTTCAGTCTACATGTTGCTCGCATAAGGGCCATACGCATAAACGAATATACGAAATGGGTCCCGCGAACGTGCTATTCGGACAGGTTCAAACTACCTGTTAGAGTTTTCAACACCGAACTGTCCGGACACGGCGAGGCCGTGATTTTATATTCAACAGACGGTATATATATATGGTGGGTGAGAGACAAGAAAAAAATTTCCTCGGGCGGCAACTGATTTCTCGCGTCTCGTTTTATTAAAACATCGAACTGTCCAGACACGGCGAGGCCGTGATTTTATTTTCAACAGACGATAATAACACGATGATGATATATATTTATATATGTAGTAAAATACGGGGAACGATTTTTGTATGAGGCACAACCGACACACAAACCACACACATCTTATTATATATTATAATAGAGTAGCAGATTGGTGCAACACTGAGACCTCGGCGTTCCCCCAAACAAGAGATAAAACTAAAAACACGCCGGCCGACTTATTACACGTAACGTATATAATGGCATTACACTACTACACTGGTGTTGTTGTGTCGCCCGTTGCCGTGTGTCGTCGCCCGCCGTTGTTCCTCGTTCGTCTCTCCGGTTTCGTCGTCGTTTTATTAAATACATCGAACTGTCCAGACACGTGAGGCCGTGATTTTATTTTCAACAGACGATGATGATATTTTATGTGTATTAATATGATGGGGAACGATTATATGAGGCACACCGAACACGCAAAACCACACACATCTTCTTATTATATATTATATATAATACTAGAGAAGTAGCAGCTTGGTGAACACACTGAGACCTCGCGTTCCCCCACAAGAGATAAAAACTAAAAACACGCCGGCCGACTTATTACACGTAACGTATATAATGGCATTACACTACACTGGTTGTTGTGTCGTCGCCCGTTGCCGTGTGTCGTCGCCCGCCGTTGTTCGTCGTTCGTCTCTCCGGTTCGTCGTCGTTTTATATTAAATACATCGAACTGTCCAGACACGTGAGGCCGTGATTTTATTTTCAACAGACGATGATGATATTTTATGTGTTTTAATATGATGGGGAACGATTATATGAGGCACACCGAACACGCAAAACCACACACATCTTCTTATTATATATTATATATAATACTAGAGAAGTAGCAGCTTGGTGAACACACTGAGACCTCGCGTTCCCCCACAAGAGATAAAAACTAAAAACACGCCGGCCGACTTATTACACGTAACGTATATAATGGCATTACACTACACTGGTTGTTGTGTCGTCGCCCGTTGCCGTGTGTCGTCGCCCGCCGTTGTTCGTCGTTCGTCTCTCCGGTTCGTCGTCGTTTTATATTAAATACATCGAACTGTCCAGACACGTGAGGCCGTGATTTTATTTTCAACAGACGATGATGATATTTTATGTGTTTTAATATGATGGGGAACGATTATATGAGGCACACCGAACACGCAAAACCACACACATCTTCTTATTATATATTATATATAATACTAGAGAAGTAGCAGCTTGGTGAACACACTGAGACCTCGCGTTCCCCCACAAGAGATAAAAACTAAAAACACGCCGGCCGACTTATTACACGTAACGTATATAATGGCATTACACTACACTGGTTGTTGTGTCGTCGCCCGTTGCCGTGTGTCGTCGCCCGCCGTTGTTCGTCGTTCGTCTCTCCGTCCGTCGCATAGGGCAAAAATTTGTTAAAAATTTTATTTTACCCATGCGACGGTTTATTAAAGCCAAAAGGATATTTATTTCGGCGTTTCTTTGCGATATATATACATATACTGCTCGCCTGGTCGTTCTTTTTCAATCTTCCACTTTTCACCCGAACGACCTGCACCACCCATATAGCTGTTTGATGCATATTTGTACAGAATAACGGCGAGAAATTAAATTTTTATTTTTCCACCTAGCGCTGCCCGAAAATATCATTTGTGTGTGAAACAAGACGAAACGAAGCGTAATACTCGACTTTATTTGCGTAAATCGAAAATTCGCTCATCGCACCGTGCACCACCATATATATGTCTCTCGCACACAGGTACCGAATAACGCTTTCGGCATCGTGCGCACCGACCGACCGCCGCATTTAAGTTTTTCGCACGCCCGTACCGAATAACGCTTTTAGCATCGTGCGCGCCGACCGACCGACCGACCGACCGACCGCCTCATATATATGTTTCTCGTACATAGGTATCGAATAACGGCAGAAATTATTTTTATTTTATTAAAATAAAATTTTCGTTAATTCGCTTACTCAATACGAAAGGACACATCGGCGAGTGGAAATAAAGCGGACCGAAGTTAAAACGTTCGACATTAGGTTTTTCGCACACCGGTACCGAATAACGCTTTCGACCTGCACCGCCCATACAGCTGTTTGATGCATATTTGTACAGAATAACGGCGAGAAATTTTATTTTTATTTTTCCACTTAGCACTGCCCGAAAATATCATTTGTGTGTGAAACAAGACGAAACGAAGCGTAATACTCGACTTTATTTGCGTAAAATGAAAATTCGCTCATCGCACCGTGCACCACCACATATATATGTCTCTCGCACACAGGTACCGAATAACGCTCTCGGCATCGTGCACACCGACCGACCGCCGCATATAAGTTTTTCGCCCGCCCGTACCGAATAACGCTTTTAGCATCGTGCACACCGACCGACCGCCTCATATATATGTTTTTCGTACACAGGTACCGAATAACGGCAGAAATTATTTTTATTATATTAAAATAAAATTTTCGTCAATTCGCTTATTCGCACCGACCGACCGCCTAATATATATGTTTTTCGTACACAGGCGACCGGACCGCCGCGTACAATTATTTCGCACGCCCGTACCGAATAACGCTTTTGGCATCGTGCACAACCGACCGACCGCCCACATATATATTTTTCGTACATAGGTACCGAATAACGGCAGAAATTATTTTTATTTTAATAAAATAAAATTTTCGTCAATTCGCTTATTCGCACCGACCGACCGCCTCATATATATGTTTTTCGTACACAGGTACCGAATAACGGCAGAAATTATTTTTATTTTCATAAAATAAAATTTTCGTTAATTCGCTTACACGATGCGAAAGGACAGATCGGCGAGTGGAAATAAAGCGGACCGAAGTGAAAAACGTTCGACTTTAGGTTTTTCGCACACAGGTACCGAATAACGCTTTTAGCATCGTGCACACCGACCGACCGCCGCGTACAATTATTTCGCACGCCCGTACCGAATAACGCTTTTGGCATCGTGCACACCGACCGACCGCCTCACATATATATTTTTCGTACATAGGTACGGAATAACGGCAGAAATTATTTTTATTATATTAAAATAAAATTTTCGTCAATTCGCTTATTCGCACCGACCGACCGCCTCATATATATGTTTTTCGTACACAGGTACCGAATAACGGCAGAAATTATTTTTATTTTAATAAAATAAAATTTTCGTTAATTCGCTTACGCGATGCGAAAGGACAGATCGGCGAGTGGAAATAAAGCGGACCGAAGTGAAAACGTTCGACTTTAGGTTTTTCGCACACAGGTACCGAATAACGCTTTTAGCATCGTGCACACCGACCGACCGCCGCGTACAATTATTTCGCACGCCCGTACCGAATAACGCTTTTGGCATCGTGCACACCGACCGACCGCCTCACATATATATTTTTCGTACATAGGTACGGAATAACGGCAGAAGTTATTTTTATTTTATTAAAATAAAATTTTCGTTAATTCGCTTACGCGATTCGAAAGGACAGATCGGCGAGTGGAAATAAAGCGGACCGAAGTGAAAACGTTCGACTTTAGGTTTTTCGCACACAGGTACCGAATAACGCTTTTAGCATCGTGCACACCGACCGACCGCCGCGTACAATTATTTCGCACGCCCGTACCGAATAACGCTTTTGGCATCGTGCACACCGACCGACCGCCTCACATATATATTTTTCGTACATAGGTACGGAATAACGGCAGAAATTATTTTTATTTTATTAAAATAAAATTTTCGTTAATTCGCTTACGCGATGCGAAAGGACAGATCGGCGAGTGGAAATAAAGCGGACCGAAGTCAAAACGTTCGACTTTAGGTTTTTCGCACACAGGTACCGAATAACGCTTTTAGCATCGTGCACACCGACCGACCGCCGCGTACAATTATTTCGCACGCCCGTACCGAATAACGCTTTTGGCATCGTGCACACCGACCGACCGCCTCACATATATATTTTTCGTACATAGGTACGGAATAACGGCAGAAATTATTTTTATTTTATTAAAATAAAATTTTCGTTAATTCGCTTACGCGATGCGAAAGGACAGATCGGCGAGTGGAAATAAAGCGGACCGAAGTGAAAACGTTCGACTTTAGGTTTTTCGCACACAGGTACCGAATAACGCTTTTAGCATCGTGCACACCGACCGACCGCCGCGTACAATTATTTCGCACGCCCGTACCGAATAACGCTTTTGGCATCGTGCACACCGACCGACCGCCTCACATATATATTTTTCGTACATAGGTACGGAATAACGGCAGAAATTATTTTTATTTTATTAAAATAAAATTTTCGTTAATTCGCTTACGCGATGCGAAAGGACAGATCGGCGAGTGGAAATAAAGCGGACCGAAGTCAAAACGTTCGACTTTAGGTTTTTCGCACACAGGTACCGAGTAACGCTTTTAGCATCGTGCACACCGACCGACCGCCGCGTACAATTATTTCGCACGCCCGTACCGAATAACGCTTTTGGCATCGTGCACACCGACCGACCGCCTCACATATATATTTTTCGTACACATGTACAGAATAACGGCAGAAATTATTTTTATTTTATTAAAATAAAATTTTCGTTAATTCGCTTACGCGATACGAAAGGACACATCGACGAGCGGAAATAAATGTGAACCGTGGTAAAAATTTCGTAATTATTTCGTGTCGATCGAAATTTCGCTTTTCGCACCGTGCACACCGACCGACCGCCACACCGGTACAGAATGACTGTCGAAATTTCTTTTATCATTCGATAATATAATATTCGTTCGTTCGCTCGCTCGCAGGAAACGTAAGGAAAAAAGATCGACGAGCGGAAATTAATTGCGAACCGTGGTAAAAGTTTCGAAATTATTTCTTGTCGAAATTATTTTTATAATATTAAAATATAATATGCGTTAATTCGCTTACGCGATACGAAAGGACACATCGACGAGCGGAAATAAATGCGAACCGTGGTAAAAATTTCGTAATTATTTCGTGTCGATCGAAATTTCGCTTTTCGCACCGTGCACACCGACCGACCGCCACACCGGTACAGAATGACTGTCGAAATTTCTTTTATCATTCGATAATATAATATTCGTTCGTTCGTTCGTTCGTTCGCTCGCACGAAACGTAAGGAAAAAAGATCGACGAGCGGAAATAAATTGCGAACCGTGGTAAAAGTTTCGAAATTATTTCGAAATTATTTCTTGTCGAAATTTCGGTTTTAGCTCCGTGCACACCGACCGACCGACCGCCACATATAGGTTTTTCGTACATAGGTACCGAATAACGGCAGAAATTATTTTTATTATATTAAAATATAATATTCGTTAATTCGCTTACGCGATACGAAAGGACACATCGACGAGCGGAAATAAATGCGAACCGTGGTAAAAATTTCGTAATTATTTCGTGTCGATCGAAATTTCGCTTTTCGCACCGTGCACACCGACCGACCGCCACACCGGTACAGAATGACTGTCGAAATTTCTTTTATCATTCGATAATATAATATTCGTTCGTTCGTTCGTTCGCTCGCACGAAACGTAAGGAAAAAAGATCGACGAGCGGAAATAAATTGCGAACCGTGGTAAAAGTTTCGAAATTATTTCTTGTCGAAATTATTTTTATAATATTAAAATATAATATTCGTTAATTCGCTTACGCGATACGAAAGGACACATCGACGAGCGGAAATAAATGCGAACCGTGGTAAAAATTTCGAAATTATTTCGTGTCGATCGAAATTTCGCTTTTAGCATCGTGCACATCGACCCACCGGCCGCCACATATAGGCCAATCGCACACCGGTACCGGATGACTGTCGAAAGTTCTTTTACTATACGATAATATAAAATTCGTCCATTCGCTCGTTCGAAACGAAAGGAAACATTGGTGGTAAGTGTGAAAATTGCGAAATTTAACCACCACTCACGCCTTATTTAACATACATTCGTTACGGATATGGGTACAGAAAAACGGTAATTAATTATATCACTTTACGTACCGAATAGCGGCCGCAAATGTGATCCCTATTCGTGTACCGAATAACGGCCGCAGATGTGATGCCTATTCGTGTACCGAATAACGGCCGCAGATCTGATGTCCCATTCGTGTACAGAATAACGCCCATCGATCATTTAAAAAAAAATATCGTTTATCCATTGTAATTTTTACCAGCAGCATTATTATTATATATCATCATATCATCAATTAATATTTTTATTTATTATTTATATTATTGTTATTTTATGTTTAACTGCTGTGGCTGAATAAAACTGGTATGATGATGGATGAAATAAATATTTTAT
>CAXAKX010000953.1:0-79081 GCA_963969525.1 Ontholestes murinus
GGCTCTGTTCTTGAACCGTTCTTATTTATCTTATATGAAAAATGACTATAATAAACATCTTAAGGCAGCAAATGTATCTATATTTCAGTTTGCCGATGACATATCGTTGATTATACACTCAACTTCAATTCTATCTTTAGTCAACATAGCTAATAGTGCAGTTGCTGGTATGTCAGAATGGTGTACACGAAATCGTAATTTAAACTTTATAAAAACAGATAACCTTAACTGTAATACTCAATGAACATGCAGAGAATGATGCATATAATCTATACTGCCATAAGAGTGACTGTGCTGCTTTTACTGTGTTTCTAATTAGTGTTGATTTTTAGTGAGAAAAAATAGCCAAAAATATTCATTTTTGATGAGCCCCTTAATTAATTTTCTAATAATCTACTGGTATAATTTTGATGTCCTCTTAAAGGATGAAATACATTGTTTTGACTGTAATATAGAATTACTATATATTTTGACAAACTGTCAATGACATCATTTGAGCAATGTTTGTAAATATTTGCTCAAAAATATTAGGATATATTGCGAGAGTGCAGCAACGTTAGTTCGGGTATAAACAAAATGAATATAACACAATTTATGTTAACGAGAAAGTTTAGAGGAATATTTTTTACAAAGACTTTAATTTTCATGTAAAATCACCTGCCAAAGGTGTGATTTGCTTATTATTAAAATTACCTTATAATATTGAAAAAAACTAACTTAATAGTATAACACAGAATTGGTTTAAAAGTACGCGAAATAACTAGAAGATCTTTACAAGAAGATACAGAGTTAGTATCATATAGATCCAAAACTGTATTTCGTTTTTAATTTGCAATATTGCATAATACAAGTTTAAAATTTAATTTATAATAATATTCAGGACAGGCAAACATATTCAAGATGTAATAAATTTCTTGTCATGATTTTCCATGTGAAACATGAAAATAACCTCGTACAGAATTAACACAGCATTTTCATACCCTTTAACCTACCACAATGTGTAATTAATAACCGCGACTTTAAGAACTATTTACAGTCGACGACGACGACGACGCCGAACAACAATTTCGAGCGATGATAAATCAGCGGGCACGATCGTCGCGTAGCAACTATTTAACTAATATTTGCATTGTAAACAGGCAAGAAATTAATGACGAAAAGTTTGAGAAAGCGCAACCGCGCTAATGGCCTAAAAAGCAACGGCAAAGTCCGTGTTTACATCCGGCCCTAACTCCAATCGATTACGTTGATCTCGGTTCTTTCGGGGCCCTTTGTAGATTTCTTTGAGATATGCACGGCGGCATCCATTTTCGGATTGAGATGAATGACTGCTGGTTCAAATTACCACTGCAGTCCAAATCCATTTTATATTGAATTTTTCCTCCGATTGCTTTTATTCTTTCTTATATCACATCAATATGCGAACTCTATTCTTGTACAAAAATTTTTATATGGTGTGTGTACTGTTAACTTAATTTAATATGTGATTTTCAAGTAAACAATCTGAATAAATAACCTCAATTATAAATTAAGAATAAAGAAAACACTTTTACTTGTTTATACCATTTTAAATTGAATGTGAAGTAAATGCATTTAAAATCCAACATTAAATTACATATTTTTTGTATATATTAACTATTTTAATAAAAATTATTTTTATTTAATTAATTTACAACTAAATAAATAAAACACTTTTCACTTTGTTTTACCACAATAGTTATTTATTGATTGCGTCTATAGTTTCGATCATAAACTGACCATTATTAAACATAAAGTTTTCGTTTTTAAAAGATTTACAAATTAATTATCTTGGTAATAAATAACATGTAAATTTAGTGAAGGGTGTGGTTACTAAATGGTGATAATTATACTGAATTGAAAAATTTACTGTAAATTTAGTAGTATTTATGTTATATAATTAACATTATAAGTTTTTGCAGTGAATATATAGTAAATACCTAATATATTACCTTGTTTGTAGCAGCAGATGATGTGGAATTTGAGTGATAGATGACACCGTAAATTGTTCCATTGTTAAATCGTTGAATGATGGCCAATCTCGACAGTGAATCTTGTAATTTGTACAGTGTTAGGTCGACTGTTACAATATCGAGTTACATTATTTCGCAATTTAGTGTATCGAGTGAAATTAGCAGCACATGTGTGGATTATGCACGTGCCGCTAATGTCTATAATCTAAAACGCCACGAGGGCCGCCTAAACGGATATTAAATATTGCCTTAGATCCGTTTCCTGACATCGCCGAATTCATTCCCGACAGTGCAGATATATAAATAATTGGGACTGAACAGTTCGCGTCAAATTACACACTTTGAGCTAATTTAATCCCATCGCGTTAAATGAATTCCACTAGTTAATGGGAATTAAATTAACATTTGCACCCTTTGTAGTACCCGAGTTAAAAGTGTACCTCCTATGGATATCCGCCTCAGCGGAGCTACTATTTCTTAATGCGGCAATTAAAAATAAGTGCTTTGCATTAATTGCAGGCGAAAAAGCGCGCGCGCGCTAAATTAAATTTTTTAAATTATCTACGCGCGTATTTTTATTCAATTCCTTATTAACTGACTGCTAAAGACGTAATTAAATTTTTAAGTCGTAAAAAATAGAATCATTTAATCTTACAAAGAAATTCTTCAGTAATTTAATTGAAAAATTTGATTTCTTAATCAATATTTATTTTATAAACGATATTGTGTAATACATTGATAATTATTATTAAACCTAATGCTAAAATAAAATGTAATTCAGTCCTTTACATCGTTGTAAATCTACGAAATGTTTACGTATTTTTAAATTTAATAATAACTTAATTATAATTGTAACTTAAATTCCTCATTGTAAATAGAAAACATGATCTTAAACACTTGTTTATACATAAAATCGTGTTAAGCGTATTATCATATTTATGGTGGTTGTTGAATTACGAAATAAAAAAGTTAGTTGACTTATCCGCGGGATTTTCTCTCTCTCTCCAAAACACACCACCCCCTGCCCTCCCCTTTTGCATGAATAATGCCGGGGGAAGCGCTCGGAATTGAATAAGGTGTCTGCATTTAGTGGTGAGGGGTGTCGGCGCTAATGTGTTGGTATTAGAGAACAATGCGAAGTACAACATAAATTTGTCAGAACAATTAGGTGAAGAACATCCATAAGATTGCTCGCGATGCCGGCGACGTTTATATATTGTTATAAAAGTCGCAAACCTTTCTGGAGCAGCCCCTTGGTCGGGCCCATATTTCTGTCGGTGCAACCTGTTTTTGCCCCAGACTCCATGAATCATATGACACCGACTCCTTCCTATATAACATACCATATTTCAGGAAAATACAACTTCCGAGTAATACGATTTTCAGCTACCGAATACTGGCTCACAATACTTATATTACACGTGTGCATTGTGCCCCGCCCTATTTATTACGTTATGGGAAATGTATTCGTCTTCAACACTCAATTTCTAATGCCAAGCCACACTTGATACATAAGATTTAGCCTGATATAAAAATATGTACGATAAACTTTAAAACTATTTGAATCAGAAATTTCCTCTTATTAAAATCAGTTATTATTGTGTATTAATAAGGCTATGTGCTTAAAAATGTAGCTTGTACGGATTTATTTATTTTTTTACTTTCTTTACAATTTATTTTTATGTACATCGAAATATGAAAATACAAATGTGGGCCCTTATTTATATTAAACTTTTTACACAGATATTTATTTCTTTATTGTTGCTAAACAGATTTTTTATTGCATGCTTTGTTAAATGTAACGTCGTCTGTAATTACGTTTAAACCAAATTATATTTACACATCAAAATTACCACATATAGTAAACTAAAAATTCAAATATTTGTTAATACGTTATTATATCCCGGCGCATCCACCATAAAGAAAATTTTGCAATATTCAGTATTAACATTAGATAATTTAAATTAGAATCCTTGTTCTGACTTAAAGCCCTGCTAAAAACAATCTACTACCATTTCAGCTAAGTTAAATTGCATCAATAAGAGAATGACCTATTCGAAAGCCAAACTGCTCGTTTCAAAGATGTCTATAATTTTCAAAATATTCAATTAATTGAATTCGATATTTTCGAAAATTTTCCCAAATATAGGCAATAACGAAATTGGTCGAAATTTAGCAGGATTATCAAGCTCACACTTCTTATACACTGAAATGATCAGTGTTCGCTTAAATACATCAGGATATTTTTTATTCCGAATACAAATATTGAACAACCTAGTTAATGGTAATATAATTGTATTTAACACTTAATAACAACACAATTGATTCTATAAATATCTCTCATTTTGTTATTTTTCAAATCACCTATAACTTTACGTACGGTATTTTCAAACAAGTTCAAATATTCGTTTTAGAGTTGGGAGGAATCTTACAAATTAAAATTACAGGATAAGGGCCAGGTTCACGGAATTAGTTTAGGATTTTACATTAAATTTCTGAAAAAAATGGTGATGTGGCCAGCAACGTACTTTCCCTATATTTTTCTCGAAAATGATGAATTTTATGCAAAATTGTTATTCTTAATAATTTGCTCAATTTTGGATTCTTTACAATTACCAATTTTAAAATAGTAATATGGCCATGGTTGTACTTTCCCTATATTTTACAATTAACACATAAAGTTTATTAGCCACAGAAAAAAATTGTCAAAATTATTAATTTTTAATTTTTTTATGAACTTTATGAAAAACATGCATAAATAACATTTGTTTAGTTTTTCATTCTCTTTAACATATGTTAACTTTTGTATTATTTATCAAAATTTCTTAAATTTCAAAATCAATTAAATTAATGTTATATTTATTTACGTTTTACAACTTTTAATTAAAACCCTCGCTTATGTTTTACTGATTGGAGGGTGGGTTAGAGGCCGCCCACCCACCCTACATATGCATATTACATTTAATTACTGATCGCCTCGCGGTTTGCAATAACTTTAATTACAAAATTTGAGGAGTTCAGAAGAAAAGTTATTCGAAAAAAATTATTACTGAAAAGAAAATCTTACAAGTTAGAAGAGGTATTAGAAAATATTCAGAAAATGTAAAGCTATAAGCTAAACATTTCTAAAAAAAAAACAATTAGGAAAGTTTAATATAATTTCAAGAGTTAAAGTATTACAAATAAAAACATTTAGAATTTTTTTGCAATTTGCGAGCAAAATTCTTAAAATTTTGAAAAAAAAAATGCCAGAATTGCTAGAATTAATTTTTTTTTTGTAAAACTACAAAAATAAAAATAAATGGGCTGAAAGACCACTGGCCGATAGCCATGAAACAGAAGACCATTTATGTTATAATTCATTTTATTTTATACATTACACGTATTATATTTTATTTTCATTCTGTGAATAAAGATGTTTAGTAGTAGTAAAAATAAATACGAAAAGATAATTGATGAAATATTGATAAACTCTTGGAAAGAAAAAGTGCAGAAATACTTATGAACAATTATTAGAAGAAATCTGGAAAATAAGGGCTATAATATTCTAATAACCTGAAAAGGAAACGGTTTAAGAAAAACATTACAATTGAGAAAATACATTATAAAAAGTCTGATGATACAAAGCTACAATTTTTTAGAAAAATATGTAGAAAATTCTAAAAATTTCAAAAGAAACTTTTAATCTGATACATTTTATAAACCAGAAAGAAAAACCCTAAGAAAACTCTGAGAATTTAAAATGAAAAATTCATTTAGAATTCAATAGAAACGTTGGAAGAAAAATATCAAACATTTATGGAAAAAATTTCATGAATCCTTAAAATTGTAATTCCCAAAAATGTTCCTAAAAGCTTCTGATAAGATAATTCGGAAATGGTAATAACTTTTTGTAAAATAGAAAAATATTTTCGAAAAATCCAGAAGAAAAAGTTATTTGAAGAGTATTACTGAAAGAAAAATCTTATAATTTAGAAGAGGTTTTTATTTTTATTATCTAACAAGGAAAAAAAATTGCTTAAAAATTCTATAAATCCTCAAAAACTGTAAAAAAATTTCAAAAAACAATTCCACAATATTTTGGGAATTCAAAAGAAAAAATCTCTTACAATTCAGAAGAGATATTCCTTAAAAATTATGTAGAAAAATTAGGTTATTTTCAAAAAGGAGTAAGATGTAAAAATTGCAAATCGAAAGAGAATAATAATAAAACTGATGATAATGATTTTTTTGGACCTCTAGAAAAATTAAAGAACAGTTCTTACTAAATAAAAAAAAATCGGTAGATAAATGCAGGAAAAAATTAGGGAAAAAATTAAAAATCTCTGTTAAAAAAATTTGATACGATAATTTTAAAAATAGTGATAACTTCTGTTATAATTGAAAGATTATTTTCTCGAAAATTCTATAAATCCGAAAGAAAATTTAATGAAATATTCTAGAAATTGAAAAGATTTGGAAGAGACATTCTGGAAAATTTAGAAAATGTAAATTATACAAATGTAAAGTTAAGAAAATTGTAAAACGATTAGGATCTTTATTTCTTATATTACAGCAAATTGATAAAACAAATTAGAACAATTTAACAAAATTGTTGCAATTTAAAAGAATTTTTTTATAAAATTCTTAAAAGTTAATAAAAAAAATTCTAAAAAATTATTCAAAACTGATAGGAAACATTCTGAGAATCTCTAGAGATCTAGAAGCAAAATTAGTGTAGGATTGTTGAATCTTTAAAAAATCTGAAATAAATTTTAAAGGTAAAAGTAATATTTTAAAAATATTTCAAAATTTCAAATAATATAAAATATAAAAGCAAAAAATATATAAAATATTAGTAACGTAAAAAATTCTGAAAGTAGAGAATTCTTATAAAATTAAAAAAATATTAATATGCAAAATTCTAAAATTACCAAAAATTGCATTCTTGAAAAATGCAGATGACATAAAGCAAGAAATATATAAAATTCTTGAGAGATTAAAAACCAATAAAAGAAAAATTTTAGAACGCTCAAAAATCTAAAAAAAAAAATGGTAAAAAAACAAATTCTCATTAAAGTAAAGAAAAATTGATGTAAAATTTTGTATTGTTGAAAAATTTAGATGATATAAAGCAAAAAAGTTACTGAAAAAATCCTGAAAGTAGAAAAATTGAAGAACGAACGAACGAAAATTCTAAAAATCAGAAAGATAAAATTCTGGAAATGCTAACTAAATTTGGAGCAAATTCTAAAGTATTTGAGAAACTCTGGAAAAAAAATCTTGCAATTTAAGAAACACATTCCTAAGATTTGGAAAATATAAAGCAAAATGTGTTAAAATAATTGAAATCTGACATAAAAATTGGTGCAAAAGATGTCTTAAGAAACGGCAGAAATTTCTCGAAAATTTGAAGTATTTATCCAAAAAATAGTATCGCAATTTATAAAAGACATTGCTGAAAACTATATTCAAAGCAGGACTTATTATTATTTTTTCGAAAACTGAAGGAAAATATTATAGAAAAAGAAGATTTCATTAATATTTTTGGGTGTGTATATTAATAAAAATTATATACATGATATGTGGAAAGGCTTTAAATCAAGTCTAAATGAGATTAGTCACTTATATTTAAATTTAAATTTAAATTTGAATTCTGCTTTATTTTTTATTAAATACAAGGTTTTATTGTTTTGTAAACAGCAAAATCATTAAATAATTGTATTCAAAGTTATCGTTTATATCATCTAAAGTGAGTTCAATCAGTCAAACATAAGTGAGGCTTTTAACTAAAAAATGAAAAATATAAATAAATACAAAATACACTGAATTGAAAAATTCACTATGTTTTAACCACAAATAATTATTGTAAAAATATTATATAACGCGTAGGCACAATTATATAAATCTAAACAATACAGCACGACTCGAGTTTCGACGTTTTATCGTCATTATCAAGTGAATTATAAATTGATGCTCATAATGAGCAGACGGAACTAATCTTTTCGCCACTTTTTAATCTGGTACTACCCTCCCGAGATAATCCGCAAACAATTAGCGGCAGGTATATTCCCTCACCCCAAAATAGTTAGTATAAAATAACAATTTCATCAATTTATAATTCACTTGATAATGACGATAAAACGTCGAAACTCGAGTCGTGCTGTGTTGTTTAGATTTATATAATTGTGCCTACGCGTTATATAATATTTTTACAATAATTATTTGTGGTTAAAACATAGTGAATTTTTCAATTCAGTGTAAGTATGGATTACCACGTAGTAACGGTCGCAACCATTCTCTTTATTAAATACAAAATAATTGCACCTTTCAGAAATTTATTTGTACAAATTTTTCACTAATTTTTGATGGTGTTTTACCGATTGGAGGGTGGGATAGAGGCCACCTACCCACCCTACATATACATATAAATATCAATTACTGATCGCCTTGCAGTTTGGAGTAGAATTAATTAGAAAATTTTTTGAATAATAATAATAATAATGTATTGGTGTCAGAAACTGCAAAAAAGTTCTACACAAGTCAAAAAATAAGCGCAAACTGGTAGAAGCAATTAATATAAACAATTCTTTAAAGTATAAAATAAATGGACATATATATATATATATATATATATATAAACATGTAAAAAATCCTTATAGAGAAAAATTAATTACACAAAACATTTTACGCAAACACAATAAAATTGTTTGTATAAATAAAAATTACTTAGAGATGAACAAAAAAGAAAATCATAAGATACTTGCCATTATCTTATTTTACATACTTCCATAAAAAAAATGAGACCATGAGTTGAACCGTAATAAATGTGCAGGTAGGAGATGTTAGTAAATATATATATAGCATCAAACAGATAAAATAAACAAAACCGATTAGACTATCACATTTAACAGTATATCACAAATATTATCACGCTTAAAGAAATTCTTCCCATATGAAGTGCGGTGTGTTACTCAAATAATCAATTTAATGATTTAAATTGTTTGAATTATAAACACCTAATAATAACTGGAACTTTATTATAAAATTTTAAGCCATAGTATCTAGGAACATCACTTGATTTACTCAACCGTGAATATTGAACATAGATATTATTCTTTTGTCGGGTATCATGTGTATGTACAGAAGCAGCACACATGTAATCATTGATATGACGTTTGATTTAAAGAAGGCATTTATATATATATATATATATATATAGACATGGGAGTGTCATAATCTTCAAAACTTGAAAGTGTGGTCTACATTATTCCCGATATTGTAAACCGGCCATGATTCTAATTAACATATCTGCAGCCTAAAAATTCTGTGTCTCACAGCTGAGTGACCAGAGACAAGTATGCAGTACGTTACGTTTTTAAAGCTTTAGGAGACGGCGAGTGAGAAGGATTCCGTAGAAGAAAAATATTTAGTTTTTTAGCTAGCAAATCACTATGCAAACTCCAAGTTAACGTGGAGTCTAATTTAATTAATTAAAGTTGTGTTCGGTTGTTCTTAATATAAATACTGCATTAGTAGTTTTATTTTCATTTAAAATGAATTTATTACTGTTGAACGAGAATCGCACGAGATTTGTCTTGCATTAAGATTTTGCTGAACCAGCTCTTCTATATTAGTATTTGTATTTAGTAGAGATGTGTCATCAGCATATAAGATTGTTTTACAGATATTCTGGTAATTTATGAAATCATTCATATAAATCAGGAATAATAATGGGCCTATAATTGAACCCTGTGGAACACCATGCTTAATTTTTAGTGTAGCTGAAATTTCATTTTTTATTTTGAGAAATTGATTTCTGTTTGATAAGTATGTAAGTAGTTTCCTACTGGGTTCATCAAAACCGTAATGCAATAATTTGGTAAGTAGTTTCTCATGATTGACACAGTCAAAAGATTTCGTGAGATCTAATAAGCTAGTTAAACAATGCTCACGATTTTCAAAGGCTTCTAAAATGTTGTCCACCAAATGTAACACTGCATCTTCAGTAGATTTTCCTGCTCTAAAATCAAACTGACTATCATATAGAATTTGTTGGTTTCCTAAATATTTATGTATTTTTATGAACTTTTTTTTTTCTAGGACTCGACAATACAAAAAGCAATGAAATAGGTCTGTAATTTTTTGGATCATTTATATCACCCATTTTATATAAAGGTACTACCATATCTGCTTTCATAAGTTCAGGAAATGTAGATGTCTGAATACAATAATTTATACTATTTGTTAATGCTAATATTATTACAACAATACAACTCTTTACTATGTGTACTGTTAGGACATAAATATCTGTACTTTTACTACTTTTCAATGAACGTACTGCATCTCTTACCTGAATACAAGATACTAAGCTGCAATTTGCATTAATTTTTGCTTGTTTTATAGCTGCCCAATATTGCCTTTTATGCAAACGAAGTAATTCTAAATAGGTTAGGTATTTATTATAAAATTCTTCCACTAATTCAAATGTGTCTCTCATGTATCGCAACTCATTAGCAAACCAATGTAATTTCTTGATGTTCGCTTTCTTGTTAACAAAATTCTTCAAGGGAAATGCTAAATTATAATTTTCTAGAACAATATTATGAAATGTGTTATATTTCTTATTAAAATATACCTTATTATTTACTACTTGCCAATTAACTTCATGATCAGAAATTATTCATTCTGATCATGAAGTTGATTTGCAAGTAGTAAATAATAAGGTAGATTTTAATAAGAAATATAACACATTTCATAATAAATTTAAAAATACGAAAACATTTCGTGAATCTACAACAATGAGTCTTACTAAGACTACAAGGATTTTAATACATTTTAACATTTCATAATATTGTTCTAGAAAATTATAATTTAACATTTCCCTTGAAGAATTAATACAAGTTAAAACAAATTTACCCGCCGGAATATTAGTAAAAACATTATCGAGTGTATTTTCTTTTCTAGTTGGAAATGAGACAATTGGATGGAATCCATAACTTCGAAACAAATCACAAATACAAGTTGCTTGAAAATTATTGTTGTCATTAAAATGTACATCTAAATCACCTCCTATTATCACCGTGAAATTTAAAATATCTAAACTATCTAAAACATTGGCAAGCACCTTAAGAAATACATTTAAATCTCTAGAGGAAGACAGATACATAACCACATATATAAAATTTAAATCAATTAGAGACACAGACGCTGTTTCACATTTCCTTTTCGACTGATAATTGATTTATATGAATCAAGTTAATATAATTTATTTTTCATTTTAGTAGGATTAAAACGCAACCACGAATATAAGTTGATCTAGAAAAGTACAAAATTGTTAATAAATCGTTTATAGCAAAAACAACACATTCAAAATTTTTAAGCCAATGCTCACTTGCACAAACGACGTTGAAATCATTAGATTCTATTAACGCTGATAGCTGATGAAATTTATTTTTAATACTTTGTATGTTAATGTAACAACATTTCATATTTTCAACAGTATTGGAAATGGATTTATCGTTTTGCGTCGGTTCCGGTTTTCTTCCTACGAAAAAAAATAATGGCTAACCAAAATGCGCTCCGGCCAGTTAGACGGATCCATAAGCGTATTTTAATCACTAATAGGGGCCCCAATTTTAAAATCGTTGTAGTTTTGGTGCTCTTCTTTTTCGCATGTAAAGTTGTCGTGCTTTAACATATTTGAGTAAAGTAATAAAATTTTTATGCATGTTGAGATTATCTGCAGAAAGTGTTTTATATTTAAACATCAATTTTGATTTTGTTTTACGTTTTATTACATAAAGGGTTTGATTTGTTTTTAGCAGCAAAATCATCAACTAATTAGAAATTGATGAACTTAAATTGGCTTAAAAATATTACAAATCGGCAAAACATTAAAGAGCACTATCGAATAAAAAAATGAGATTGACAAAAAAACTGCAATCGAAAAACAATAATAGTATGCTTCAAAAATTAATAATGCCAGCAATAAAACAAAATTTTAATGGAACATGGTTAACCATGATAAAAACAATCAAAATTGAAAGAACTTTATAAATTAATAGACAAGAAAACTCATAACTTTCAAAATATGTATCTATTAATGTATTTTGTTAACAGGAAATCCAAAGAATCATAATAAATAATAATAATAATACAAATATTAAAAACAAATTTAACCAAACTATTGTAATTAATTCAAATAGATGCCCTCCTTCGAGCCGATTCACAAACAATATTATGTTTTTCGAACACGTAAGTAAGGACGACAATGCTAAAATTATTAAACAACTTCCCAATAAAAAAGATCAAGTGGCATTGACGAGGTGCCAATGAAATTAATAAAAAAATATTCTGACTTAATTGTTCCTGTTCTTGTAGATATCTTTAATAAATCAGTTTTATTGGAAGAATACTTAGGCAAGCTTAAAACAGCACCAGTCTTCAAAAACGGTGACCCAAATCACGTGGGAAATTACCGACTAATTTCACTCCTTAGTTGGTTTTCTAAGATTTTCGAAAGGGCAATGTCTAATAAAATAAATGACTATTTATTCGAAAATAATGCCTTATGAAAGAGCCAACACGGTTTTAGGAAAGGCCTCTCTATTGAAACAGCTCGTCAAAATTATAATTATACGGATAAAAATAAAATAGCCATTGGAATCTACTTTGACTTCACTAGTACGTTTGATTGCCTAAATGTAAGATATCTTGGTGAAAAACTCACAGTACTAGGCATCGATAAACCAATAAAATCATGCCTCTTTTATTATAAAGATCAAAAAGGAATATTATTGTTTAAGTTGACGATCATCACTGTGAATCATTTGACATTGATTCCGCGAAAAAATACGCTTGAAGGAAACCGTTTTTCCGACAAGTTCTAAAGTAAATAATTCGAAGTTGGTGATATAATAGTAAATAGTAATGTCTTCCCAATACAACGAAATGCGATTATTACAACGAGACCTCGAGTTACCACAGCAAATAATACATTTAACGCGATTAGCCCAGGCACGAATATTAGCAAGAATATTGATGATAAATTATCAGCAAATTTGTATATAAAAATCAAAATAACAATATTATTAGAAATAAATCGTTTATATTAGGAGCCTACATCAATAATATTACTATATTAAAATCAGCTGATACGTCAGAACGAATACAAGTAAGAAGATTAAATTTTCCGAAAACGAAAACAGGAAATTTTCCAAACGAATTTAACCTTTTTTTACTCTAGTTACTTACTTGATTTTCTTCATTCCTCCTCCATCTCTAACTTCATCTGTTTCCCTTCATAATTAAATTTACCACTCCTCTTGATTATTTGTAGATTACTCCACCCACTCTATTATTCCTTTTAAACTTCATTCCATTAACAATTTTCATACCTTTTCCTCTCCTTACATCTTGCTTTTATCCATTTTACTGATTAATATTAGCATACAGTTTCAAAAGCTGATAACGGTCTTAATTAGACACATCAATTTCACTGGCCTGATTTAGAGCCATTCATCCACTTGCATTAAGGATAAGACATAAAAATCTGATGATTTTTTAAATTAAAAATCAAAACGACCTTTACACCTAGTTAACGTTCACACTGACATTGACATTGACACGTCTTTAAAATTAAATTTAAATCACTAAAACATTGAAAAAAAAAACATAATCTTATCGATAGTTACTGGAGCAACGCTCAACACTTATTATTTTTTCGCTACAGCAAAATTGATACGTATATTTTCTCGCGTTAACAAAAACTCCAATTCCAAATCCAAAATGTGCGACTGTCCCAGCTTCAACTACTGCTACTACGCCCCCTCGCAGTGTTACGTACCTGTAGAGTACTACGTACCGATGAACTGCTGCGTACCAGTCCAGTGCCAGCTGAGCTACGGCTGCCCCACCATACCAGGATGCCCATGTCCGATGGCCTGCTCTTCCTGCCCACCATGCTGCGGACCCTGCTGATTTAACAACTACTAATATTTCAAAATTTTGTGACTGTTTCCTGTTTGTTAAAAGTGAAGTATCATGGGATTTTTAGGTATTTTTTTTCTGAATAAAATTGTTGTAATTTGATAAACTGTATTATTTGATGGCAATTTAATTCACACCATCAACAACATTTTTTTTTTTAATATCCATTACTAGCTCTAATCACATTTCGGTTTCTCACCGTTAAAATTTCCACGTTGATGACCTCTTCCACCGCCCACCGCGCCCGAGTCGATTTTATAGTATCACGGAATGTTTTTCCCGAGGTCGAAATATATGGCGGCAATTTAGCAATGGTTTTTTATGGGCCCTAAAATACAGTCATTTATAATATTTTAAACGAAAATCGAGACCAATTCGAATGATTAAACGATTTCATGTTATATTTGACGCTCGGTTTCGCCTCTCTCTGTCTCTCTCTCCTTCTGGCACATGCGATCTAGTTTTTCTTTTTATTTTATTCATGGAATCGTTAACCCAATACCACCGCATTATCACGCCGATATTATTAATATAATCGCCCTGCGTTATTTCAAATCCAACACATTTATTAATTACGGCTCTATTTTATAAATTGCCCAATCCGATGTTTTAATTTACGGCCTGTAATTACAATATGTAGGAAAAATTAATGTTGTTACGATTATATTTATTGACTAAAAATAGTTCATTATTATGTATTGATTTGAATGAAAGAAATAATAAATAATAGTACAAGAAAGGTGTTAAAATAATATTGACTTTTTGTATACCAGCGCACTCCTAAAGAGCAATAAAAAAATGGTGATGTGGTCATCATAGTACTTTCCCTATATTTTACTCGAAAGCTATGAGGTTTACGCAAAAAGGCTATTCTTAATGATTTGTTCACTTTTGAATTCTCTACAATTATTTTTAATAAAAGTTTCACGTAACTCTAATAGTTTATTAGCAATTGGCAAAAAATATCAAAATTTTAAATTTTTATTTTTTTTCTCAAAAGTTAAGAATTTTATGAACAATATGTTCGAATAAAACTTATTCAGTTATTTATTACCTTTAATTTTTGTTTGAACGATTTTTTTAAATTTTTCATATTTATAAAAATATCACTAAAAAACCAAAAAACGTCTCGAGTAAACATCCACTTCCGGTCTATGAATATTCACCAAAAGCTTTTCAGTTCCAGTTTTTAACGATAAAACCTTAAGTTTGAAGTTTCATCTCAAACCGATAATTCGTTTTTGAGATACAGCGCCCACCGACAGACAGACAGACAGACACACACACAGACACAAATTTTTTTTTCCAGAAATTAGTGTAATGGACTCAGGGGACTTCAAAACGGATATTTCCGCAAAAAAAAATTTTCAAAAAAAAATCACGATCACAATACTTCCCCTATATTTCATATAGGGAAAGTAAAAAATCGTATATTGAGCAAGTGAATTCCAATACAATAAATTGACCTTACCATGTTTTACTTATATTATTTAAATACTTTATTGCAAACGCATTTACTTCTTGATGCACTCTTAATAAAATTGATATTTTATAAGCATCAAGCAAAAAATATTTACTCTGATGACTTCAGTTTCGACAAGTTCAGCTGACAACATTGACAAGGTTAACTTATTGAAACTGTAGTCACCAGAGTAAATACTTTTTTTTGTGTACAATTTCATTGTAATTATTTCATTTAATCACTGTTTAAATTCTTCTGATCTAGCTCAATTCATAGTTTATTTCGTTGAGCTGAGAAAAATGCTGAGATAAAAATGATTTTAAAATCCTCCTAAAACAGTTCAAAACATTGAAGTACTTGAGAAAACAATCAGCCAAAGACTAAAGAAGTTATGTTTCTGTAGTTGAAAATTATTATCGAGATATCAAAGGGTACATTTACAGTTTACAAAAGTGAAAATCCTGAATATTCTGCAAATCTGCTAGAAATCTTGTTTTTAGCATTTTCCTCTTTATCGAACTTTTACGTGGCGGTATCTAAAGGAGACTAGTTAATAAAATCATTAAGAGATTCGAGCAAAAAGATTTTAAATTCGTCAGCATGAAGTTTACGTAATCAACAGAAGAACTTTAAAAAATTATTTCTAAATTTTCAATAGCAGTATATCATAACAATTCTTTACCACTGTAAGGGAGATTAATTTTACAGACTGCTTCTATAGAAAAATTCTATATCGTGTAGGCTGACTGCACACTTATACAGTACACAGATTTGCATAACCCTGCTTAAGAATTAAATATTAATCATAAGGCTTAAAGCTGGAACACTAACCTAAAATATCAGTTTTCTAAAGCTGATTTTTTGAGTTTTAACAATGTTTAAATTAAGACAAATTGGTATACGTTATTTTATAACAAATCAGTGAATGATCAAATTGACATTTTTTATAGTATCGTATATAAAGCCAATTACAAATACATTCTTCTGGTTAAGGCAAATTCTCCATCTAAGTATCATTATCCTATAAGGTTTAGCAGTGAACTGAAAAGGTAGTACTACACAAAAAACATTCCATGCAGAATTTAAAAAGTCTAACATAGAATCTCACTACCAAGAATTCAAAAAAGGTCGAACTGACTGTAAAAACATGATAAAAAAATTATAACACAGAGAATACTTGCAATCACTAGAATCCTCAACCGTTAATACCAGATTATTCTGGAATCATGTCAAATCCAAACGTACGAATTAGGACGATAAATAAAATTCACTTTGTTGTTATCACACACGGTTTTTATTATTATTAGTGACCGTGTGTGATAACAACAAAGTGAATTTTATTTATCGTCCTAATTTTCAAAATGTATCACAAAGTAATGGCTTCAAGCATCAACTATATCAAACGTACTAACTCATTACATTACAATAATGTCTACAGAGATAAACAACCTAAACATCCAGGTGGATAATCCAGTTTGCATTCTCAAATTTCTTAAACCCTCCTTCGAGAAGTACACCCAATTTTTTTCTTGAAAAATTTTCTCGTTTATCTCTTGATAAAACATTATTATCAATTCTTTACCTATTAAAGTATACCCTGTCTAAAAAAGCTTTTCGACTAGAAACCCTGTTTGAAAAATACAATCTTTTTATTCTCACTATTTGGTCCACTCACTAGCAGTAATGTATCATCAGCAAACATATATTCATGGGAGTTGACAATATATGTGGGTAGGTCACTAATAAAAAGTATAAAAAGTAGTGGGTACCCCATATGTTACATTATAGCAATCCGAAAAAATGTTATCTTCTTCAATAATTAATTTTCTGTTTTCGAGGTATGATTTAAAGCAACCACTGATGGAATCTCGAATTTCTAATGCGCTTTAGGTAAGTCAAAAAATACTCCTATGACTTTTTAGTTTTTGTCCATTGCGTCGTAAATTTGTTGTACAAAATTTAGCGTTTGCGTAGATTTATTACAGCGGAAACCATACTGGGAGGAAATATCCATTATTAAACAAAATTTTGTAGAGTGCATGAACTCGATAAGGTTTTGTACAAAATGATTTGTTCATTTAGTCATAAAATTTAATGAGAAATATTTACCAAAGTGGTTTTATATTACTTTTTAATCTGTTATTTTAGGGTCATTTATTGTAAATGTATCAGAAATGTTTGACATTTCATTTTTTGGTTTACATTGCTTCTTTATACAATTCCAAGTTGTTTTGCATCTGCCTGTAAAGTTTTTTTATTAAATCCAATTAGTATTTCTGTTTAGAATAAGTAATGTTTTTTTTTTGATATTTCTTTCTTAATTATTTTTACTTGAAATGGATACTAGGTGAGTTTATGACTTATGACGAAGCCAATATAAATCTTTTAATTTATCTACCTGAACTTTTAATTCATTAGCACACCACGGTAATTTACATGATGACTTATTTTTCATTTTAGTGGTGATTTTCGGGAAGCAGAAGTTTCCATATATTTTATCAATGCTTGAGCATGTTTCTGGTATTGGAATATTTTCAGTAAAAATTTAATTCAATTATATCTGTATCTTGAAAAGATCTGGGTGTAATATTTTCATCATAGTATATAACCTGTCTAAAAATATATACACTTTTATGTGTTACTAATTGCGCAGTGTTGTTTGATAAATTTGGTTAATTGATTGAATTAATTTCATTGAGTAGAAAGTATAATACTTTCTTATTAGTGACTCCAGACGTTCAATTACTTCACCGGTTATTTAGATTAGTAACGTAAGTACGATTCTATTTTATAGGGTAATCGCGACGACCCGGGTACGACATATGGTGGAGGCGCCGGGCATTTTGAATTTATCCAATTTTTTATAATGAATGTGATGTAATTACAACAAAGTTTAAAGAGATATACAACATCACTAAAACGTCAACATCCAGGTCGATAATTCAGTTTGCATTCTCAATCAAAACACAATTAGAAATTTCTTAAACATTAATAATAAGTACAATCTATTTTTTTCTTGAATAATTTTTTCATTTACCTCTTGGTAAAACATTATTATCAACTATTTACCTCAAAAGGTACACCCTGTTCAATAAAACTATTGGACTAGAATCCCTGTTTGAAGAATACAATCTTCCCATCACGCTGAGACCCATTTAAAAAAAAAAAAGGAAATTTTTAATAGGTTGGACAAGAAAATAAAATACGGTATATACTTTCTTCACTGCACTCTTGATGAAACGAAATTATAATATTAGGTAATTTCAAATTAAAACACTTGTATAGTTTCATATTGTAATATTCAGTTTCCTGACACGTGTTTCGGTCAATTACTTTTGTAATTCTTTTGAGAATGGTCGTCATTGACCGAAACACGTGTCAGGAAACTGAATATTACAGTATAAAACTAAACAAGTGTTTTAATTTGAAATTACATAAGGAAATAAAAGTCTATTTCACCACGGGTGTAAGTTAATTAGAAGAATAAATGAAACACTGGGTTTTATTTTATTATTTTTATAGTTCTACGAGTAGTTTAAAAAAAGTATAAATATGCGCAAGGCAATACAGATGACAAAGATAAAAAGGAAATAATATTATGAAGTAAATCCTTCTTTAACAAACAAATCAACACCAATCAGTGCCTTTTTATGAAGTGACTGCTATTCTCTGTTCTATTTTGTAAGAATTAGTAGTTCAATTCATTTATCACCTGCATAGATGAACTGAAAATTGAAAATAAAAAAGATAAATGCGCAGAAATAAATCGATAATTATACTAAATTCGATACTTGTGTTGCTACATCTTGATGGGACCAAATTTTCATATTGGGAGAAGTAATACATTTGTTATGTACCAAACTTTTTAAACTTTTAACTTTGAGAATGATCCGTAAGGACCGAAAAACGTGTCAGTTACCTGATAATAAACAAATCGAACATAACAAGTCTATTACTTCTCCCAATAGGATAATTTTACCACCATTATGCAGAAAATTAAACAGAGAGTTTCACCTGAAAGAAATAGATGAGACTTTACAAAATCAGAAATTCAATTTAATGGTAACTTAAAACGGAAAGAAGATGTATTTATTTTGCTCCTTTTTATTACTTTAAATGTTTAATAAAAACAGTTGAATCTTAAAAGTATATGCATGGATTGGCGATGTTGACCTCTATTTCCACGCCAGGTTCCATTGAAATAAAGGTGATTTGCAATTTTAGAAGGAGAATAAAGAGAAATAACCCTTCTATGAATCCTTATTCTGAAATGAACACAAGTCTTAGAACCTTCACCACAAGGTGTCTTTCTAGTAGTGATTATTAAGGTTTTGATCTGCATGCGAACTGGTCCCTTCCTTCGCCTTGAATTTTTACTTCTTTGCTTCACTAATCAAGGCAGAGCAGATTTTCTCTAATTAGCGTACATTCCTTGAGTTCAAGGTGATACGGATACGATAGATGGGAGCAGTTTCCTATCCTGTTTTTTCAGAATTTTCTTTCATAGAAGCCATGGCTTATTAATTATTATATTGCATGAGGTGTGAAGCTTTGTTTCTCTTACAATAAACGAATTTATTACAAATGGATAGATATCTAGTAGAACCAGCGAGAAAATTAAAGCAATTGAGTATGACAGAAATTACTCATTACCAGTTTATAACGATCTATGTCCCGTCTCAAGGAATCTATTAGAAGAAATGTAGTAGAACAAGTTTTCATTTGACAATCGAAAGTTTTCTAGGTAGTTGAACTCTCTAATCATTCTGTGTTAATAACCAGAAGGAGGCAAACCTGAGGTTTAGGAAAACAGCAGCAAGCCTTCCATTATAACGAAAAAGAATTTTAGTAAGGACGTTTTTAATAATATTGTATGACGGATAGGCAACTGCAGAAGTATTTATGAGACCACTACAATCAATGATCTTATCATAATGAACTTCCTAATAGATCAGAACAATATAGAGAATATTCTTCTTGATAACCCGAGTTGAGCAGCCCTTGAAAATATATGTCAGATTCAAGGAACGTTCCAAAAAACGGTGACCTTGACTAAACTATAAAATGTATTCGTCAAAATATTCTAGGATCAAGTCTCTAGAGGCGAATACAGAATCATAAAAAGAATCCCAACAAAGCAAATATGATGAATTAAAACAATATTTAGATGAGACAAAAGCAAATATTCGAGAACTTCAAGTTAAAGCTAACAGGGATAGTGAAAACTAGAATGATCATAGCAAAAATGCAATCAGAAGATGGTATTTAGATATATTTAGAGCAATGTTTAACAGTTATATGAAGATCTAAAGGAATTGAATTGTGCAATTGAAAAGTGCAATTCGAAGGTGGAAGCTATAGCAGAAAAAATGCAGAAAATATAGGAAGAAATCAGGAAAAATGAGCAACATCTTGTCAAGTTCAATGATACTAGAAAAATGTTAGCGCATAAGGTTCTTCCTTTAGAGGAACATATCAAAGAACAGATGAGACTTTGTACCGAACTGGATACGAAAATAGAATTTGATAAGAGATGAAAACACGAGCTTAACTTGAAAATTCAATTCCTTGTTTATTGATGTGGAAATTGTGTATTTTTACATGAATGAGTAAACTTTTTATTATTAAATTTTGAATAGCGATTGAATTAACTAAGAAGTGTTTTGCTAATACCAGAGGAAATAAACAAATTGTGGAAACTTGTGACACAAGCGATCATGATAAAGAAATTAACCAGATGGATTACTCTAGAAATTTATAGAAAAGGTTAGTCTGCATAAAGATAAAAGAGAGCTGTCCAAGGCCTGTGAAAAAAGGGAAAAGTGAACCTTGAAAATTTTATTGAACACTGTTATTATTTATTGTTTATTAATCTTTAGCTTCCTTTCCAAAAAAATACATATGAATATACACAAATATACATATAACAAAACATACAAAAATATTTGCTGAGGGTGCAAATATCTCCCTGGACATCAGTATTCTTCTTTATATACAAAAAAATAAAAAGCTTTTAAAAATTCATCAATTCAGAGGTTAATACATTATGAAACTTCATAACATATTGAAAGAAAACAACGCAGTTAATATTTATTAATCTGCCTGATGAAGCCACTGTTTGGTGAAACATGTTGCAGTGTTCAACAATAAATGTGAAACCCTCTCAACTATGTTGTTTTATTTCAATTCAAAGCTTGAGTGAAAATTGACTTTAAAGAAAAAAAAAATTGATTTGATTGTGTCACCACAACTTACAAACAATGCTGTAACAGTTTCTTCAAAACTATCTGGTGAAGAACGTTCTTTCTCCACAGTCACTACTCTCTACTCCTTTTTGCAGTAACTAAATATTATCTGTATTAAATATCACCGGTTTTCAGCACTATACAAAATCGATATTTAATAAAATATAAAAAATTAATTAGTCTGTTAAAAGAGTTTACAATTTTTGTAGTTGTCATTAGGAATAAAAATTTTATAAACTTTAGAATCTCCGGATACAATTTTTCTTCTTTCACTATAACTTTTGTATGGGGCCATTACATTTTCATACCATAAGGCCATTTACTATGAAAGAATTTAAATTATTTAATTATCAGCGAGGAAATTTATTTATTTCTTACAATTTTCACAAAGAAATCATTTTTTACAAATATTCAAATCAACGAAAGCAATTTTCCTTTTTCCACTTTGCATTATTGAGATGACTATGCGTATCAATTTCTGTGTAACGATTTTTCATGCAATTTAGAATCGTAATATTCAACTTTATAAATCCGTATCCTTATTTACTAAAAATCCTAGAGACGACGATGCAGGATTAAAAGACAAAGAATCGAGCGAAAGAAAATTTAATTTGAAAAGGCGCTTGGGAAGAACACAAAAGTAAGAGGGAAACTTTGAACGCTGTAAAATTGGAGGATGTTCACTGCAAGACAATATTGCTGCAGAAAAAGAGATTATATTAAATTTGAAACGTCGGTGAAAAATCCGGAGACATGTGGAGCGTACGGATATAGATCTGGAAAATAGGTTTTATCCATTTCGCCCATTTATTTACCCGCCTTTTATAGTTCACAATCTTTATTAGCTTTATTATTATTATGTTTGTGTAATTGGATGTAAATCGCACGAATTCGTCGGATAATGTTTGCAAATTTATTAATTAATTCCAGAAATAATCTACGAAGGCGCAAATACCTTATGAAGTGTCCCATGAATTATTTCCACCCCCAAAATGCTATTGTGCTCTGAATGTTAAATAAGGTGTTTAGTCTACACTCTGCAGACAGTTAAACCGGAGTTTGCGGAATTCACGAATAGTTCACCACCTTGCCGATAGATTCTCATAGTTGTTAACACGTAACCTTCTATTTTGTAAAATTTACGAAACGCCTGTCGTTCTATAAATCTGTCTGAAACACGCCGGTGGGCCGTAAGTTATTGGATTATATGATTAAAAAATGAAATGACTTTATAAATATTGAAATAAAGTAGCTGGATGGGAGGGGTGCAATGTTGAGCGTTACATTTACTTTAATCAGGCTTTAGATGAAAACATCTAGATTTTCCGGGACGGGAAAAATTTATATATATATATATATATATATATATATATATACGGGGGAAAAAGGGTCCCCTAAAATATTGAACGTTACAGAAGGGGCGTATGTGTCGCATTTTTTACATAAAAATTAATGTACGTACAGAATATTTATATCTATATTTATCTTCATTAACATAAACATTGAAATTTTAAAGAAATTATATTATCTGCCATATATAAATTATTGTATTTTTATCATATAATATTGATGTTAATTTAATATATAGTGGGAATATAGTACACCAAATGGATTATTTAGTGTGTGGAATTTAACCTAGGCCACTGAGTGTGTGTATGCTGTGGGGCAACTGAAGTTGAATAAATGTATCGTGTCATCCCCACATCTGTCATTAGGGAACGCAGATGGTCTGCACTGGTCTCTCTGAAACTCGGGAATAATCTCAGAAATTGTTGTTTGATTGATGCCCGTACTTTACGAAATTACTCCCAAATTATTATTAATACACTGCTTGGCTAAGTCGGATTAATAACAACGGAGGACAATACAAAACTTTTCACATACGATATTGACGATTACGTCCAAATTTAATTAATTAGAATACTCATAATGTCACATTATTTCTCTTCAGTGAATTTAAATAAACAAGATAAGGCATTATGAATTATTGTGAAAATTTAGTCAAAGAAAAATGTACGTGAAGCTTTATCGTATGTATTATAATTTCTATATAATCAATATATTAATTAAAGAAAATGTATTCATTACATTATTACAAATAAAAGAAATGCGTATTTTAAGCTTAATTCGTGATATAATGTAGACAATAAGCAATTGACCATAATTATAATCGCTAGATCATCTAAACTAAATAATACTAATCTAATAGATTTGAAATTAGATAAGTTTTTTTTTGTTTAAACCACAAGTAAGCATTAGCGAACGTATTTTTCGAAAAGATTTAAGGATGGCACTGAAGTTTAGTTATGCATGGAAAGAAGCGGCGTTTTATTTTGCCTCCTTCACCGCGACAGGCCATTGTCGCGGCCACTAAACCGTAAAGAATTGCAAATAGAATTTAAGAATGCAATCTGATTAGATTGCGAAATAAGTATAGATCGTGTTTGCGCGCCCCCGAAATTTGTTTTTCCATTAAGGGCGGTTATTTTTCATTGCATTATTCTCGTCGCGCGAACGCATTAAAAAAAAGGATAGGAAAAGACGCGAGCCTCATCAATAACATTCGTCATAATTTCGTTCCGAATTTTTAATGCTGTTTCGTTGTTGTCGTATTCGAGGCAATACGTTCGACGTTCGGCGTTCGATGTTCGATGTTCGATGTTCGAAAAGCGATCGCCACTCGACCCTGTCACTCACCTGAAATATATTGCATTGCTGTTTGTTTGCCTCCAGTCTTACACAATCGATTTACGAACCAATAAACTATTCGTATCGAATGTACGAATCTGGGATTTTTGTCCCCTGGAATTCTAATATACACGTTCTATTGAAATTTAACTGCATTTCACAGTCCAGTTCACAATCGAACATGCCTACACGCAAATACACATCTCTCAACTGTTAAATCCCGAATTTCAGATGAATTCACACTGTTGAAACCGTGACGGATACCCTTTTATTATTCGTATGCGCGATAAATGTACGAGCTGTAATTGGAAACTTCATTAAAAGATCATATTAATAAAAAAAAATAGTTTTAAATGTGGAATTCATCATTGATTGGGAAATTTGTTAAAGGGAAAGCTATAAATCCTTAAAAAATATAAATAAGCAATTGTAAATGTAAATAAATAAACAAACAACTTTGTTTATATCACTTTTTTATAGTGATATAAACAAATTTATTCGTTTTATTTATTTTAAAATAAAAAATATGGACCTTGAATTGTGATCAAGGGCAAATTTTAATATTTCATCGCTAGCAAAAGACACCATCCATACATTATAGGGCAGCAAAAAGCTAATTAATTGTTTATGAAATTTTTGTTTACTCAAGAAAATTTGATCAAAACTATTGATTTAAAAAAAAACTATGGATCTTTAAATGTGACGAAAAGAAAATTTTGATATTTTTATAGAAAGCAACAAATTTATGATTTATTCCCTAAAAGACTTTGTGGGATTTTTGTCTACGCAAGAAGATTTTATATATGAAACGTATTATTTTTAAATTTTGTAAGCAGGAGAAGCAAAGATACTAAAAAGCAAGAGTAAGGAAAATATTTGACGCAAATTATTGACTATAAAAAGGAGACTATACCTGAAAACTAGATCGTGACCGAGAGAAAATTTTGGTACTTTTTAGAGAAGGAAAAAAATCATAATTCATTTTCTAAAAGAGTTATAGTTATAATCTTTGATCATAACCAAGAGTCAATACTAATTGTCAAAAAATTATTGATCACTTCTTATTTTAGCTGTACCAGTAATACAATAATTCTCTGCAAAATATATATCTTTAATCGTGACCAAGTGCAATTTTTTTTTAAATCAAGAATTTACTGAAGAAGATTTGAAGTAATGTGATCCAACCAATTGACTGTACGGAAGAGAATTACATTCTGCAAAATATGGATATTTAATAGTGATCAAAGGAAATTTTTCTACATTATAAGGCAAAATATTAATTTCTAATCTACTTTATCCAAGCCTTTAACTGTAAAATAAAAATTAAAACTTCCTGCAAAATATGAAAATATGTATCTTTAATTGTGATTAATTCTTAATTAATTTTCTAAAAGATCTTTACCTACACAATAAGATCCAAACCAATCTGATTTAAGCAATTGACTGCAAATAATTGCTATAACTACCAGAATAATATGAATCTTTAATTGCGACCAAGAATGAAATGTATTTTTTAAGACACAAAAGAATTTTTGATTAATTCTCTACAAAAATATTTGCACATTCAAGAAAAACTGTGTTATCTATAAGTTTTAATAGTTGTAAAGGAATAAACTAGAGAATAAAGAGAAGGCAATGGATCTTTGTTATCAGGTGTAGTCCTGATTCAACTGTTGAATCTGTCATCGATTATGTTCAGAATATGTACTTTGAATATTAAGGATTATAAATGCTTTGAAATGGCACTCTTACAACCGTACTAATAGTCAGATATTAATTCTCGGATTGTAGAATCCTAGATTGATTGTGAGATTTAGTAAATTTTTTGGTAACATTTGAATATCACTGGTTTTACGTTGGTGTCACGGAACAGCTGACGGTATTGTCAATATATTCCGTGATTGTCAGTAAAGAAGAACGTGAAATGTTTGTTTGTAAAGTTAGTTTGTGTGATAAGGGACAAGGAATAAGCATTTTTTTATTTTGGCGATGAATGAATTTATTCCTCGTCGTGGATTTAAACTATCTACTACTGAAAATTTTCCAAAAACAACGTTCTCAATTCTAAACATTTAATAAATTTCGCAATTTACTAGCAAAATGTTAGAGTGCTCATAACTAAATTGCATGACATCTATTGTTCTGTTATCTCAGAGAAGTACCCTGTTATATTACTTACAGAAATGTGCCTTAAACCTGGAATAATGATTGATAATAGGTACACTACTATATAGAGTGTACATATTGTCAATTAATTCGGAGTCGTTTATCCTTGAATAGTTCAAAACTTCGTGGAGGTAGAGTACTTATCGCTATATTGAATACGTGAAAATCAAAGATTATGAATACTGATACATTTACAGAAGAAATATTGATTAAAGTAATAATTGAAAATCAACATTATGTTTTTGGCTGCATTTACATTCGAAGCAAATCTGGAATAGAAGTATATGAATCACACTTAAGATGGCGTACATGCTTAAACTCTTGCATCAAAATTCATCGTAATGGGTGATTACAACTTGCCTGATCTTAATTATTTTATAAAGATTATTTCCAATTTATATTACAGTTCCAACACAAAAAGTGAGATTGAAAGTTTGTGGTATATTCAGAAATACTATATTTATGTTTTCCTGTTAATTCTATTTCTAAACGTGAATCTTTAATAAATTGTGATTCGTATCATCCCGCTTTAGAAGTATTAATTCTAAGCTGTGAGACCGATTATTTAAATTTAGATTGTATTGTTGTATATGATTTTAAAAGGTCTCCTAATTCAGCTATTAACAACTATTTATTGTCGATTAAGTGGAATAGGGCACTTCAAGATGTAACTGACATTCATTCGGCCACTGACATATTTAATGCAATATTGTTATTGTTTTGATAAATTTATTCCAAAAAGCTCTTAAAAGATTCCTATTTTACCCTCTTATGTGGTTAAATTAAACAAAAACGTATTGCTCATAAATAATTTAAATTATCAAACCAAGAATCAGACTATATTAAATTTTCTGACTATAAGAAACAATGTAAAATAAAAACGAAACTTTGTTATGACCGTTGCTCATACAGAAAAATCAGTAATTGAGAATCCAGCATATTTTTGTAAATTTGTAAAAACTAAATTGGTAAAATTCTGTCTATTATGCACTTTGTCGGTATTCAGGTTGATGATGGCAGAAATGCATTCGCTAAACATTTTGCAACTGTGTATAATGACCAACGTTCGTTTTATTGCGATATGGAATTTGAATCTAATATTTATTTGTCTGAAATAAATTATCAGATAGCATTGAAAAATCTTGATATCAAGGGCTGTTTTGGTCCTCATCAAATTCCTCCACTGTTGCGTAATTTGTGTCATTCAACGCGTTTTATTCCTTTGTATAATGTTCAACCCATTTTCAACGTATGCATTCTTTTAGCGATTCCAAATTTCAAATATCGTATTTAATTTACAAAAATGATGAATAAGAATATGAACTTTCAACAACCAACAGCCTCAGCTATTCAGTTATTCAAAAATATTATTATTCGCCAACAACATGGATTATATAAGTGGACGTTCTGCAGAAACCAATCTCTTCTTATATTGTAACTATATTATATAATCTTTCAAAGCTGAATCTGAAGTCGATTCCAGTTACATGGACCTTTAATAAAATCATTCTTAGTTGAAAACTGAAGAAGTATGGTATTTGTGGACCTATTCTTGAATGACTGTCTTCAAATTTAACCAACCATGCTTAGTCCGTCGAAATAATTTCTTATCCAATATTTTTAATGCTACATCTGGGGTCCCGCAAGGATCCCACTTCAGTCCTCTTCTCTTTAATATATACATAAGTGATAAACACGTTGGAATAAAATCTCATATATAATTCTTTTTGGATTATTTGAAAGTGTACACACGAGTGTCTTCGGATAATGATGCAGCGATATTACAATCAGATCTTTCAAAAATAAGCAATTGCTGTGTTAAGAACGATATTACCCTTAATTTAAACAAATGTAATATAATATTATTCAGTCGCATAAATAATAATAATAATTGATTGATGTTGAATGTTCATATTCACTTATATATTATATATATTGATAAAACTATTTAATCACTTTCAAGCTACAATTGTTTCGGCACAATGTTGTGACGGTTATCATATCTTCGCCTGAAGTAGCCACAGCGTGGTGAAACAATTGTAGCTTTGTACAATATATATTTGAAAGTGATTAAATAGTTTTATTTATATAAAAGTAATAATAATAAACTTCTTTACCACTTAAATAATAAAATTTTGGAATAATAAAGGTAGTTAGAGACCTGGGAATTTATTTAGACAGAAATTTTAATAAATGTACTACTTAAAAATTTACAAGGGTTCGTGGTTTCTTAACAAATACGGGGGCCTTAAGATACACTCACAAAAAAAAAATCTTAGAGCATAAGATCAGGCGTTCGATGTCCCCTCGTAGCAAAATGAAGTCCTGGAAATTGTTCTTGTTGTCAAAAATGCCATAGGATCCCTTGAGGTGTGGCAAGTGGCCCCATCTTGCTTAAAAATTACTCCTTTAATATCAACTTTACGCATTGTCAACTCTGGAAGTAAAAAAATACGCAGCATGGTGACTTGCTTCCATGCAAGGGGTGGAAATGCAATTTATACAAGAGATGAAATGCCTATTCACGAGACAACAGAGTTATTACAAATTTCAGAAAAAATGTCGTTGTTGAAGAGAAGAAACAGTAAGAGTTCACAATGAGACCCCTGCGGTACACCATATGGAACCAGAATAACATCAGAGATATTATTTTTTATTTTAACACATTGACTGCGATCAGTTAAAAAAACTATGAATACATCTAACAAGGGATTCATGAAATCCCAAAACATACAATTTCGAAATTAACACCCCATGATTAACTTTATAAAATGCCTTGGAAAAATCTTTACAGATAGCATCGACTAAATTCTTATTTTCCAAGGTATTGATGATAAATGATTCGTAAACCAACAAGTTTCTAGTAGTGGAGTGTCCAGTACATAACCCATGTTGTTTTTCTATTACAATTCAACTGCACATCCTATGAACTTTAACAGATATAAGTTCGTCGAATAGTTTAGGTATTGCTGATTGAATAGAAATGCCCTGATAATTTGAGATATATATCGTCCTTAACTCATGCTTTAATAATAGGCGTAATATAATTTTTTTTCCAAGAAAATGAAAAGTACTTGTAACTATAGAATGATTAAAAATAATAAATAATGGTAAAGATAAGAATATACACAATTTTAAGAAAATTATTAGGTATATCAACTGTTGTTTGATTTAAAAGAGTTAATGGCATTAAATATTTATACTTGGGAAATATTAAATACTTCTTTGTCATTGTTAAATGTCGGTAGTTGTATTGGTGTATCATAATTATAAACCGATGAGAAAAAAAAATCGAAAGACTTTTACATCTTGTGATGCCTAGTTACTGGTCCGACCATTATAATGCGTTGCATTGGAAAAATTATGATCATTATTAGTGGTTTTTACAAAGTTCTAAAACTTTCTACGATTCTGATGTATACTGGTATTTATGGATTAAATATATTTATTATATAAATATTGTTTTAAATGATTACAACGGACTTAAATCAATTTAAATTTCTGGTAGTTTTCCAAAGTGTGACTTTGCTTATATTTTTTATGTGCATTTTTATCATTAATTAATTTAATCATGCCTGTGTAAAACCAGAAAGGGAAAGTGATACTCCTAACATATCTACTCGTAGTAGGAGAAAATTATACCATAGTATTCACATCCTTTACATTTCAAAATGACCCGCCAATCAATAGATAATTAATATTAATTAACAGCAAAATAATTAGTTTTTTGTAAAATCATTAATATACTCCTCATATTTGATCGGCTTAGGTGGTTAATTAAATTTAAAAGTAATAAGATAAGGAATATAAAAAAGTTGGACGCGTTAGATCTAGATCTAGATCTGGAGAGTCATTGTCTTTTACAAGGGTCGTTATCCTTCTGCGTTTTAAGCGTCTATATACTAATGCCAATACACAGATGATTAATATCACAAAAAGCGACAGTGTTCACGCACTTGATATCGGGAATTGGGGTATAAACTGGAATGTCTTATAGTTGAAGTCTTTTCAATTAGATTGCAAAGTTATCTAGTTTGTACCTCTTAAGTTCTGGGGTCGAAGCACTCACTAGCACTACATACATCGTTTTCATTTGGGGCACTTTGTAGTTCCGGATGACAAGGTCACATTTGTTTGATTGGATGACGTAGATGCTTTCGAGGTCATGGTTCTCTTCTTGATTTGGACAGGTGATCTTTAATTTTTCTTTTTTCCTAAAAACGGCTAGGAATTGATTCGGTATTTTTTCCAAATGGTTCTTTTCGATTTCTAATTTTGTAAATTTGCATTTTTGGTGGTTCCGTTGACCAGAAGCTCTTTTTTGCAATCAGTTTGTTAATTTAAAAGCAGGTCATCGCAGCATTGGAATTTCTTGTTAATACCCAATGTCTCTTAGAGGCCATGTTTTTGAGTTAATTTTTGACTTGAGCATTACTTTTACATTAGAAATTTTTGTTACATATTCGGACTTAAATTTCAGTGGTATATAGTACATTTTATACAAATCGAAGGAATGTTAATAATTAATTGGTAAGGATAGGAAGTCATACATTTTTGATTGTTTAATAATAATTTTTGAATAAACATTTTAAAGTAGGTTTATCAGAAAATGTTTCTTTAGTAATTAGATAAATGATAAATCTATCATCTTCTTCAAGGTGGCAAAGGGAATACAAATGAGGGTTCTGTCTAGACAATTATTTGACTCTGCCAAATCTTAACTTAAAATCTTGAGCAATACCTTCACTAATTTTAAGGTCTTGGCTGACACATTGGGACAGTGCGTAATTTAATGGAGCAAGGAACAAATCATCATTAATTTCTTTTATGTTTTGTCCTAAAAAGCTTTTTATTTGTTTCTTTATTTTTGGAATAGGGTAATTTTGAATAGCTAAAATTTTGTCTCGATTGGGTTTGACTCCTTCAGGTGTAATTACATGTCCCAAGTATACTTCTTTACGAAAAAATTCTGATTTGTCAAGTTGAATTTTAAAATTTGATTCTTTTAATGTTTCGAATACTTCTGTCAGTCTTTCTATATGTTCCTGTAAACTAGTTTAAAAAAATATGATATCATCCATGTAAACTAAACAATATTTATCTACGATCGTACAGAAAGTAGACGCTTTTTGCATCATTTATCATTGTAAAAGTGGCTTTTTAAAGCACTAGTGCTTTTTTACGTTTTTATTGCACGGTAATGTCAAACTGTTTTTATTGCACAGAAATGTCAAATTTGACAGATGAATATATTATAGCACAAATTTTCGACGAAAAACTTTATTTTGTTTAATTGATACAAATAACTAATAAACTATAAATAAAATATATAATACAAACCAAATGGCAGATTTAAGAACTCTGAAGATTTCATTTAATGCAAGTCGAAGTGATTACGATAAAGCGAACATTTTTTCCATAAATAATAATGGCGGCCGACATTTGTGCAACTTGTTTACTGGTTGCTAAGTAACGCTTTCATTAGTGCACTGCGGGTAAAATATGTTTTCATTAATTAAATTATTGAAATGATATTAAAATATTACTCGTAAGAATATATTCTTTGAAATCATTTACGATCGAAGATAAAATTTTGTAAGGCACACGTGTAAAAAGTTTCTTTATTGCACTCCTGGCTTTAAAAAAACTCGCTCGTTCCTCGCTCGTGTTTTTGAACGCCAGTTCGTGCAATAAAGCATCACGTTTTACACTTGTACCTTAAATAACTATTGTTTTGAATACCGCATAAAATTTCATCCATGACACGTTGGAAAGTAGCGGGTGTGTTTTTGAGTCCGAATGGCATTCTATGAAATTCATAATGTCCATGTTCAGTGTTTTAGGAATGTCCCGTTCATTTATCTTAATTTGGTTAAAACCTGATGCTAAATATAGAGTGGCCAAATATTGAGCTTTGCCATCGTAATATTAGAAAGAGGGTACCGATCACCTACAGTTTTATCATTTAACTTTCAATAGTCAAAGACAACACGCCATTTCCGCTGGCCCCATGCGTCAATTTTTGTTTCAAAAAACTTGCTTAATTACAAAAAAAAATTCTCAAATAAGAAAAAAATGATTAAAAAAGCACAGCTACTGTTAAAGGCAAAAATGGCAAATATAAAATGTTAAAATCGTTATTTCCATAAAAAAAGTTTTAATTTTACCAAGAACAAAAAAAAAACAATTGAAAATAAGCTGAAAAAAGACATTTACTAAGAAAATGACCTTTAAAATCAGTTGAAAAAACAATAGAATTATATTTCAACAGTTGTAAACTTTCTAAAAATATATTATTATAGTGCTTAAAACAGTAGAATAAATTTAAAAAATAAATAAATAAAATTTTCTAACGAATAAAAGTTAAAACATTTTCTTTACTTAATTGAAATTTTACGAAGAATAAAGAAAACAATTGAAAATTTGTTGAAATTCTCATACAAAATAAATCTTTTAATCAATAGAATCCTATAATAAAATATATACTGTATATATTAGGCAAAAATTGAAAATTCGAGTTTTAATTTTTATTCATTTTTTCAACTCTAACTTTCTCAATAATGTTTAAATTAAAAAAAATCTTGCACTAATGAATTCCTACAGCAAAAAAAAATCTTTATTGGCATGAAAAATTATAAACATACTAAACATAATAACATAATAATATTTCTTCCCCCTTATTTTTTTTCTCTTTTTTCTCATGCCTCCTCTCTTCGCGTCTTTCTTTCCCACCCCAACCTTCTCAGAATCCTTACCCTGGCCCCATCTTCTCTCATCCATTCTGCTACCCTTCTACAACCTTCCACCCATTCTGCATCCACTCCCTTACATTCATCCGCCAAATGTACCCACTTATCCTTCCCTTCTTCGTATAACACACATTGCCTGTAACTCTCCCCTATGCATCTCTTTCTCCCTCTCTCTTAGGCTCTGCATCTCGCTTTTGCCAAGGTCACCCTTTCCTCCCTTCCCAAGCGATTGGCCTCCAGGCCTCCTTCCATGCACCTGCCACTCCATTGTAATTTCGTTTGTATTCACTCTTTTCCGTACACTATTGTCTCTCTTGCCCACCTCTTTCGCCTTTTCATGCACCCATTTCGCTACATTCACACCTTGTTCCATCCACTCCTTCACGATCCCCTCTGACATTCCCACCCTCTCATACATCCTTCTTCTCTTCGTTTTCCAGTCACCCATGCCTTCCTTCACCAATCTTTCCTCTTCTAAACCCCATAATTTAATTTCAAAACCAGCCACTCTCTTTATGGTTTCGCACCACATACTCTCATTATGTGTTTCCTGAAGCAGTATGTATTCGGGTGTTGATTTCTCAACCCTTAACATCTGCTTCAGGAAATACCGCTGCTCTCTCTCCTCTCTCTCAACCCTTTTATACCTCCTAACACCCCACACTTCCGCCCCATACATCAAGATCGGTCTCACACATGCGTCCCATAGACGTAACTCTCACATTGCCATCCATTCAGTTTCCCCATCTCTCTATTACCGCCCCCCACGCATTTCTGGCTTTTCCCTGAATCCTTTTAATATGTTCTTCCCTTCCTAAAACTCCCCTGAACCTCTGGCAACATTGCCTTTTCCTCCACCTCCTCCTCCAGCCTGTTTTTCACTACCATCGTTGAAAACTTGTATCCGGTGTTCATTACTGTTACCCCTCTGTAATTGTCCACTATTCCCCTTTCCCCCCTTTATGTATCGGGCATACTGCCCCCACTTTCCACGACTCGGGTATCTCCTCCTCGCCCCTCCATATTCTGTTCGGGATGTTTCTAAAGCTTCTCCTTCCTTCTATTCCTATGCTGTTCTACATTTCCTTAAATCCCTTAAACCGTCGAGCCCCGGTGCTTTCCCTCTCTTCAGCTCCTCGAAGGCTCTCTCCACCTCCTCCTCCGTGAAGTCTGCCACCTCTCCCATATCTCCTCTTCTCCCCACTCCTTCTGGCTTGCCGCTCTCTTCTTTGCAATTTGCTGTTCACCTTCTACCTTCACCTATTTCCTTTGTCGCTCTTCAGGATCATCCACATTTGTGCTTCATTTCTACAAGTTCTTAATTCCTCCGCTCTCTTCTTCACCTCCTTCTTCATTTTCTCCTCGCACACCCTCTCATACCGTTTTTTTTTTTTGCTTCCTATAACCTCCTCCTACAACTAAATATATTTAAATCCAATTAAAATATACATTTTGAACTTTAATTGTTTTTCAGTTTATCCACGATAAATTTCAAAATAATTATCAGATTAGCGAAATTCTTACAACAATGAATTCCTACAAACAAATTTATTGAAATCAAGTAGAAATATAAAATTCGAATTACAGTTTATCCACGATAACTTCCAAAATAATAATCTGATTATGGATATTCTCGCACCAATGGATTAGTATAATCAAATTTATTTAAATCAAGTAAAAATCTAAAATTTCAATTGTTTGAAGTGAATTTTAAAATTGGCTTCAGAAATTTTTAAATCATTTTCAATTGGTTTTCAGTAAATATTGCAATAATATAAGCTGTCTTTTCTTTGGTTTATTTATTCGAACGTACTCTTGACCTACGACAATAAACTATGCGTTAACCTAGCGCTTATTTTCCTGCTTAAACTCCAGCGTACTCTTGACCTACCTCAATATATAATTTGCTTGGGTAGGTAAGGAGTACGAGAGTTCATTGCATTGTTTGTTGAGGTAGGTTAAGAGTACGATTGAATTATTAAGTTTATAGGTTAATATTGTGTTTATTATAGTTTAATGTTACGATTATTACAATATCTAAAAACTAACCTTGAAACCTTAGACCATATAAACTTATAGACGTGCCGGAGCTATTTCTTGCTAACGACGAAGTGAAACCATTATTCGGAGCAGGTGCGTAACGCCACGTGTAGGCAAAAGTCGAGTTTGTGTGTTTGTTTCAAGAATATTTCATCACTGTTTTCATTTCATTTTTTCTTAAAATCGTTTTGCTTATACGAATTGTAATTATGGTGCAATCATGCAATGCTTATAATTGTAGAGAACGATATAAACGTGGTACAGATATATCATTTCACCTGTAAGTATTTACCTCGAAATAAGATGATATACAGGATGAGTTTGTTTAAAGTGTTACCCGGCTATATTTTGAGAACAGTTTTAAATATTTTCATGAAATTTTGATGAGGTAATAGGGACATTTTGAGGGGTTGGTGAGAATATAGACCTGTAACACTTAAAAAACTTACGCTGTATAAACGCAATTTGAAAATTGTTGTTACCTATTTCGCAAAAATAATCACTCACAGATTTCCACGAAATTCCCTACTCAGAATGTAATGGATTGCTACAATGCTAATGTATGTGGTGGAAGTGGGTATGAATGCATAGAGAGAGAGAGAGAGCAGTTGTGGTTCCTGAAACATATGTTGGGGGTTGAAAAGTCGACACCCCGGTACATATTGTTTCAGAAAACCAACAGAATGAGTCTGCAGATTGAGACAATGAAAAGAGTGGCGAGTTATGAGATGAAAGTGTGTGGATTAGAGAAGGAAAGACTAAAGAAAGAGGTATGGATAACGTGCGTAGGAATGGGGAAATGCAAGTGGAGAGTAGAACGAAAAAAAAATGTATAAAAGGGTAGGGGTGTCGGAGTGTGAAGTGAACTCAGTAGGGAGGAAGAGGTCATCTTGGAAGAGCAAGATGTGGGTCAGGTGAGAGAGGAAGAAAGGGCTGGATGGGAGAAAAGTATATTAGATAAGTATAACAAAACAGTTAATGAACGGATGAGAGAGGATGGGGCCGGGGTAGATATTCTGATGAGATTGAAGTGGGAGAAAGAAGTTAGAAAGGAGTAAAAGCAAGAAAGTGCATAGTTTTATATGTATGAATATTTGTATGCCAATAAAGGTCTTTTTTTTTTGGTACAATGCGACGTGAAAATTTTAACCATTCACAACATAGCAGAATTTGTTCGAAACATTTCACACATGATTCTTTTATTACCAATAATTGGATTTCAATAAGGAAACTAAAACATGATGCAATGGCAATCATATTTAATATAGTCATTTGACAAAGATAATAACAACTAGAAAACCTGTGCCATTAAGAAATGTCAAGGTTCAAAATAAAGATAACCCAGTAACATCAATAAATGAAAGGACATCCAAAGAATCTCTCATACAGCCCCCTACCAAAAAGAGAAGAATGTATTATATTGGTGATTTCAAAGAACGAGATTCTTCAATGCGACATGAGCATTACAGACTTGCAGTAAAAAAGGTAATTCTACAACAATGGAATCGGCGGCTTTTTAATAAAGTGTCTAACTTAAAGTCTTTACTGGAACTTTCTCCTAGGATATAATACCTGCTGCTACTAAAACTATATTTATTCAGTTGTTGAAATATAAGGGTTTCAAAACATATCCATCGGAATTGAAGAGCATTCTACTTACATTGAACTTTTATTCACCTAAAGCTTGTTCGTATGTCAAAAAAACTTTTCCTAACATGATTTTTTTCCTAAAAGTTTTGAAACAGAAGGTATTAGAGCTTCGGGAAAAGGGTAAACCTTGCATTTGTTTCTTAATGATTGATGAGATGGCAATACATAAAAAATAGAATGAGATGGAGAAAACATTTTAGAGTTTGTTTGTTAGAATATTTGTAAATTGCATGCAAATTTGTATAAATGCATCAAAAAAATAAAAATTGTAAAAAGTAAATATTATATGTTGGTTGAAATAATTTTACAATGTAGGTATGTTGACATCGGCAATGAGCTGGCAAGTGATACTGTAGCAGAACCAACGGAAGTAATTGTTTTTTTTTTAATTAATAGTGTGAACGATAGATGGAAGCTACCTATAGGTTATTTTTTAATTAATGGACTTACAGGAATTCAAAGGAGTAACCTGATAAAAATGTGTTTGACTAAATTACATGATGCTGATGTTACGATCTCCAGCCTAACGTTCGATGATGCTGCAACCAATATAAGTATGTCAAATCATCTTAAAATAGATGTATCTATTAACTCGTCACAAACATATTTTATGCATCCTATGACAAAACAGCCCGTTTACATTTTATTACATCCTCATCACAAGCTGAAGCTTATAAGACACACTTGGTACATATAAAATTTTGGGTGATAATAAAAGTGAGCCTGTTAAAAATTACCAGACGAAAAAATTGAAAGTAAAATTAGCAGACTTTCAATTTAAAAGTTGCAAAAGCTTGAAAATACAACAATGAGTCTTACTAAGACTACAAAACAGATTAATTTTAAAACAACTACTCCTTTGGCTAATACCACGACAGACATTGAATAATTCAAATTAATTTGCGTGTTACGAATAGTACAACTATCAGAGCAACACTAATTTGAATGAAATTATTTCTGTTGAATAAACTAATAAATGATAAAATTAACTTTATACTGTTTTCGTATTTTTAAATTATTATTCTACAACGAACTTCAGGATTTTAATACATGTTATTGCAAAAGCTTTACAATATTTGAGAAAAATTCATTATTCAAAAGATTTTGAAGGAAGTGAGGCAACTGAGAGACTTATAATTTTCATGAATGATATTTTTGATATTTTAAATAGCAGAAACCTACTAGCTAAAAATTTTAAAGCAAGTCTCCAGCATTACAACAAGGATATAATTTTTAAAAAAAATTAACGAATCAATTAAATACATTATGTCACTTAAATGAACATCAAATGGGTTGCCTCTGTATTTAAGCCAGAGAAAAACTGCCTTTATTAGTCTTGTTGTCAGCTTAAAATCGTACATGGGGTTACGAAGCAGTACGTAGAAAGCGATTATATAAAGTATCTATCAACGAAAAAAAGTTAAATTAAAAGAACAATTTTTACGAAAATCATAAGGAAAGAATTGAAAATTAGTAGCAAAGGTGACATCTGCCAAGTAAAAATAACAGTTGATAATAAACAATTGACAATTGATGCCTGTAATTCGGGAACATTTTAAATCATTAAATTATTAGTTCTTCATTGACGAATTCAAAGTTTGACAATCCTTTATTTACGGTCACGGGAAAAAAGGAAATACGAAAAATTTAAACTTTTCACTGCCACCGATGTACATACACGTGCATTAACTCAATCAATCATATATGCTAAAGATCAATGGCAGAAACTCAAATCTTCCAGTAGCAGGTACATCGACGAGGAAATGGATTTTTGTCTCGAGATTACAAAAAGTTATTGAGCAATACTAATAGTTGTTCTATGGGAATTTTAATCTCGTATAATGTTCAATATCTGGTTAGTGAACCCACAAGGATTACCATCACATCACAATCATGTATCGATAATATACTTTCAAACCTCAGATCAAATGTTGCAGTGCAAACAGTAGTTACCACATTGTCCTATCATAAAGCGCAAATTCTTAGTTATTATGGAAATAGTAAAATAAACCTTCCTACAATTGTTAAAAACAGATTATTTACAAGCGAAAATATTAATAGAGTTTGAACTTATAATATTAATATTTGACTTGATTAACATTTTTTTCCATTGGGGAAAATCTGGACCGAAGTGAAGATATTTAATTTAAGAAGTGAATGAAGGACGGATGAAAAGAAATTTGAATTTCAAAAAATAATTTCGATTTAAAATATAGCGCCGATTGTGTATGAGTGTGTTTGTATGGCCGGAGAAAACGTTCCTCTATTCCTTATAAATAAAATCGATTTCGCATAGGAAATCTGCATTCAATAATTTAAATTAAGAGCCGTGATTTACATATAAATAGGGAAACGCCACCGGGCGACGAAGGGGGCTGGTTGGGGGGTGAGGTTAGGAGGGCAGTGAGGAAGGAACGGGGCCGAAGGGGGCGGGCGGGAATAAGTCTGAAGTGGAATCTCCTGTTCTCCGTATTTATTTTGGATGGCGCGGAGGAACGTAACGTCGATGTGGTGAGGGATGTTTGCAGTATGTAGATAATGTAAGTTATTGTTCCCGGCAGATGGCTATCATCGTATCATCGGCGAACCATTGTATGGCACAGCACTGACCTTTTTATTATTAATACTATTCACGTCCTGTTATTCCAACGGGAGTGCTCCGGTTGAATTATATCAACAGTATAATGGATATTGAAATGACACACGCAGCATCACACATGATGTGAAAAGGGAATTTTGGAATCTATATATAGCCTGAAATTAAATCACGGTCTACAAGTTAATGTGATGTATTTACTTAGGAAAATTATTCGATTGTAATTTAAAAATTTAGTTCTAACAAGAAATTCATATGTTTTTAGAGTATAATTTCCACTAATCAAGTTAAAAAGGGGATGTTGAATCAGATTTCTTTACTGATTTATGACTTCTAAATACACTCTGGAAAAACGTTTCTGGAATAACCACTTGAGAATACCAATAGATATTATCATAACAGTGTTGCATCACATGGTTGATTTAGAATAAGTAAGAACAGTTTGTGAATCTTTAACTGTGTTTATTAGATTACTGTAAAATTTAAGTAAGTTTCACTTTTTATATTATCTTGATCAACTCAACTCATATATTAAGAAAAGATCACAGTAATTTTGACTACTTATATGGAACAAATTATCACAAATGAAATTACACTTCATAATTATGTCTATTTTGTTTGTCTGTTTGAATGAAAAGTGTAGATACTAAAGCAAAAACTAAAAGAAGACAATGGTTGCTACCGCTACTACAGGATAATCCATACTTACATTTAATTGAAAAACTTTTCAGATGCTACTTAAAATAATCTGAACTGAATAAGTGTTAAGAAAAATACAGAAAGAGAGAAACGTGATCAACAAAATAAACAGAAAAGAAAACTATATATCTGAAATATTTTATACGTAACAATATGAAAATCTGTAGTAAATATTGAAGAAAAAACCTGAATAGATTAACAAAATTAGACCGAATTAGACATACATTATCCGTTGTAAATTGGCCGAAAGAGCAGCCAACTCATTAAGGTAGAAAATGCTCTAAAGTTCCACTCAAACACTTAAACAAACGGGATTGAAAAAATACAGGATTTTATTCGAAAGAACAAGAAGTTAATCAAATATTTAAATGTTGCAGATATCTATAATATCAAATCTAATATCTTATGGAGAATTAATAAATGATTCGTTGCTGTTTAAAATATATCCTTTTGTCCTTGGTATTTTTTATAGATCCATATTTTGTGGAAAGTTGAAATCGTTTCTTCTATTTTTCCTACCTTGTGTCAAAAGTCAGATCTTTAACATATGGAACAAAGCCAAAATTACTCTCTGTATAGTTGATAACTTGGGTTAAATTACTTAAGATCTTCTTGAGTAGGCTCCTGTTTAGATATAAATATTTTTTTGTTGTTTTGTATCAAAAATTATATTTAGTAATGATGAAACTTCAATGAAAGAATTTAAATACTTAGGCTTCATATTTAAATGCACAGGAGGATACGATGAGCACGAATGATGGGTACAGGGAAAACAAAGGGCATAGTGAGGAAGAGGTGGGGAAAATGGTTTTCAGGCAGCTTACTATTGGCTTGAAAACTGTAGGATGCATGCGTGAAGCCCATTTTGCTGTATGGTGTAGAAATATGGGGAAAAAGAAAGTAGTAAACATTTTTGGTCAGATTGCTTCAGATATTCTTAAGTAGGCAAAGCTCTTACAGATATTTAAGAATATTTTGTTGTATCAAGAAAGTGAAAAAATTTAATCTTAATCACGACGATTAAATAACCACATCTTGCAAAAAGTTGTCTTTTCTTCTAAAATTAATACATTGAGTCAGATTACATTAAATTTCATTAAGCAAACATTTAATAAATTTTGTGCTGATTAAAAAAATATAGTTTTTTGTTCTTTCTCACTGTTAAAAATAAATATTTCGCCGAAAAGTTTAATCACTGTATTTACACTCAATAGTAAGGATCAGATTATTTCAGATTTTCTTGAGTAGGTAAAAATCTCACAGAGATTATTTGCTATCCTAAAAAGTACCATAATTTATTCTTGGTTATGATTAAAAAACAATAAATTTCAGGGAGTTGTCTTTATGGTTGATTCAATAACTTGCTTAATAATACTTCAAAATCTTTCTGAATATGCAAAGATTTTATAGATCACAAAACTGCTGAATTAGGAAAAAAATGGTTGTAGCATTGAGTCCAAATAATTGATGCAAATTTCGAGGAAGAAAATTTTCATTATAGATGATCGTCAAGAGAGTGCGAAGTAAAGAAGTTAGAATAAAGGTTATGTTCAGCAATTGTCAAGTAAAACACTAATCTCTCGACATAAAAAAAATAATAACGAAATTGGATTGATGAGGCTGTTACTTGGCGAAACTGCATTATGCACTTAAATTAATGTAACTTTGGCTTTATTTTGTAGACACACCAATCTGCGTAATGAAGCCAAGGTGTGGTGAAACAATTTTAGCAGTATCTCTACATAATAAAGCAAAATTCTTTAAACATCATGTTTTATTAATTTAAATGAATAATTAAATGAATCGCTAAAGCCTTCTTCCAAGGTCATGTAAGTAAGCTAGAAATAATGCAAAATCAGATAAGTATTAGTACTTAAGGATTTAATTAATTCTTTACTTAAGTAGCTTCAGTCTCTCTTTTTTCTCTTGTGACTTTCTCTGGCGACTAGAATTTAAACTAAAAAAATATTTAAAAGGTATATTTAAGGAATATACAATAAATATATTTAGGTGAAACTTTAGTGAACAAAGTAATAAAATTAACGGTTGACAAACTATTTATATAAAAAATAAACAGGCTGTCTTTTTTTTCTTGTGACTTAGAGATTGAAATTAAACTAAAAAAATATTGAAAAGGTACATTTAAGAAAAATATAATAAATTTATTCAATTGAAACTTGAGTAAACAAAGATAAAAAACCAACGGTAGACAAACTATTTATAAAAAAAATAAACACGAATCATTGGAATTGAAAATTGAAAAATTATTCAGAAAACCGACAACAATAGTAATTAGCACAGACAAAATCAGACCAAAGAAAAGATAATAGTTAATCTAAATAAAAGGAAAAAAGGATTTATTTACTTGAGGAAGTCTTAAAGATTTTTAATGTGCTCGACTAAATGTGCCTAATATAGACAGAGTGTTAATATAAATATCAAAAATGTTTACCTAATTTCTTCAAACATTCAAAAGAGAATTACTATTGAGAATCGGATTAAGAGAAATTATCTATTTACAATCAAGTTAATTCAAAACTAAATTCTCTTTGCATAAACTTACAAGGGCACACCAAATGATTAGTAAACTCTTTCTTCTGACTTTAGACATTTGAAGAGGAAGCTATCAGATAGAAGACTAAGAGATAAAGCTGACAACCATTTTAACGTTTTAAAGTAAGGCAAAGAAGAAAAAAGTCAAAAAGGAAGCACTAGTGATTAAATAATGTCGCAGAAAAAATGTGTTAGAGTTAATAGTTTTCTAATTTTAAAACAGTGCACTGGAAATCATTTTTACTTTCCCTATATGAAATATAGGGGAAGTATTGTGATCGTGATTTTTTTTTGAAAAATTTTTTTTGCGGAAATATCCGTTTTGGGGTCCCCTGAACCCATTACACTAATTTCTGGAAAAAAATTTTTTGTGTCTGTGTGTGTGTCTGTCTGTCTGTCTGTCTGTCTGTCTGTCGGTGGGCGCTGTATCTCAAAAACGAATAATCTGATTGAGATAAAACTTTAAACTTAAGGTTTTATCATTAAAAACTGGAACTGAAAAGCTTTTGGTAAACATTCATAGACCGGAAGTTGATGTTTACTCGAGACGTTTTTTTGTTTTTTGGTGATATTTTTCTAAATATGAAAAATTTTAAAAAACGATTCAAACAAAAGTTAAAGAGAATAAAAAACTGAACAAGTTTTATTTAAACGTATTTTTCATAAAATTTTTAACTTTTGAGAAAAAATATAAAAAATAAAAACTTAGACATTTTTTGCCAATTGTTAATTAACTGTTGGAGTTACATGAAACTTATATAATAAATAATTGTAGAGAATTAAAAAATGAATAAATTATTAAGAATAGCCTTTTTGCGTAAATCTCATAGTTTTCGAGAAAAATATAGGGAAAGTACTATGATGGCCACATCACCATTTTTTATACCTGAGTTAGCATATAACTCAGTAACTTATTGTTTTAATTGTTACATTCCCTATATAGAATATATAGGGGAAGTATTGTTTTCGTGCAAGAAAATGTCTGTGGGTGCTGTATCTCAAAAACGAATGATCTTATTGAGATGAAACTTTAAGCTTAAGGTTTAATTGGTAAAAACTAAAACTGAAAAACTTTTGGTAAAAATTAAAAAATCGCAAGTGGATGTTTTCGAAGGGGTTATTTGTTTTTTACGATTTTTTTTTAATATGAAAAATATTACAAAATTATCCAGACAAAAGTAAGTTAAAGTTAATGAGAAACTACACAAGTTGTATTAAAACATGTTTTTTATAAAATTCTTAACTTTCGAGAAATTTTTTGCCAATTGCTAATAAACTATTAGAATTACATGAAATTTATATTACAAATAATAATACAGAATTCAAAAATGGACAAATTATTAATAATAACCTTTTTGCGCAAACCTCATAGTTTTTGAGAGAAACCTAAGGAAATTAATATGATGGTCACATCAGAATTCTTTTGTGTTTATTTTTACATTTTACAACTTACAACTAAAATCCTCGATTATGTTTTATTGATTGGAGGTTGGAATAGAGGCCACCCACCCACCCTACATTTACATGATAACTTTAATCTTTAATTGCTAACCGTTGTTTATTTTGCTGCTAAAAAACAGTCAAAAAAATAAACGAAATCAAAATTTAAGTTTAAATATAAATAGTTTTTTATAGTTAATCTTATCAAAGTTTGCCTACTCATGATACATAAAATTTTTATTTATTTACTCTCTCAAAAATTTTACCATTTAAATTTATTTTTAATTTATAAATTTTTGTAATTAATTTTACCCCAAACCGCGAGACGATCAGTAATTGAAATTTATATGTATATGTAGGGTGGGTGGGTAGTCTCTATCCTACCTTCCAATCAGTAAAACATCATCAAAAATTAGTGAAACATTTGTATGAATAAATCTCTAACAATTGTAATTATTTTGTATTTAGTTACATTTTTCATCTTTCAATTAAAACCTTTACTTGTGGTTTACTCATTGGAGGATGGGATAGAGGGCACCCACCCAGCCTACATATACACGATTACTTTAAATACAATTATTGTTGTTTTTGCTGTTCACAGAACAATAAAAGCTTGTATATAAAAAAAATAAAGCAGTGTCCAAATTTAAGTTTAAATATTAATGACTTATCTCATTTAAGCTTGATTTAAGCCTTTCCATGTCATATATATCATATATATAATTTTTATTAACCGACACATCAATTTCCTTTTTCTATAATATTTTCTTTCAGTTTACGAAAAAAATAATAACATTTCTTGCTTTGAATATAATTATCAACGATGTGATACTATTTTTAGAAAAAAATACAATTTTTCGAGAAATTTCTGCCATTTCTTAATAAATATTTTGCACCAATTTTTATGTCAGATTTCAAGTATTTTAACACATTTTGCTTTACACTATCCAAATCTCAGGAATGTATTTCTCAAATTGCAAGAGTTTCTCAAATACTTTAGTATTTACTCCAAATTTAGTTAGGATTTCTAGAATTTTCCAGAAATTTATCTTTCTGATTTTTAGAACTTTCTTCTATTTTTTATTTGTCACCATTTCTTCCATTTTCTCTAGTTCAGGATTCTTTCAGTAATTTCTAATTCTAATTTCATATCATTTAAATTTTTCAACAAAGCAAAATTTTGCAACAATTATTCTTTAATTTAATGACAATTCATCACAAGTTTTTACTATTTTTTTAGATTTCTAGAACTGCTTTCAAGTGTTTTTAAACTATTTTATATATATCTTGCTTTATGTCATCTTCATTTTCCAAGAATGCATTTTTCTCGGTAATTTTAGAATTTTGTTCAATAATATTTTTTTAATTTTATAAGAATTCTCTACTTTCAGAATATTTTATGTTTTTAATATTAAATATTTTTTGCTTTTATGTTATTTGAAATTTTGAAATATTTATTTTCTAAATTTTACTTTTATTTTTAGAATTTTTTTCAGACTTTCCAAAGATTCAACAACAATCCTGCACTAATTTTGCTTCTAGATCTCTAGAGCATCTCAGCAAGTTTTGTATCATTTTTAATTATTTTTTTACTATTGTTTTTATTAACTTACAAGAATTTTTCTTTTGCAACAATTTTGTTAAATTGTTCTAATTTCTTTTATGAATTTTTCTGTAATATAAGAAATAAAGAATTTCCTAATCGTTTTATAATTTTTTAACTTTACATTTGTGTAATTTTCTAAATTTTTTTGAATGTCTCTTCTGAATCTTTCCAATTCCTAGAATATATCCTTTTCTTCGGGATTTATAGAATTTTCGAGAAAATTTTCTTTCAATTATTACAGAAGTTATCATTATTTTAAAAATTTTCTTATCAAAATTTTTCGGGATCCTTTTTAAATACTTTTTTAACAGAGATTTTTAATTTTTTCCTCCAATTTTTGGTATTTCTTTCTGCATGTATTTACCGACTTTGTAAGAATTTTTTCTTATTTTGTAAGAACTGTTCTCTCATTTTTCGAGAATTCCAAAAAATTGACACATCATTCTCGCCAGTGTTGCTTTAATTCTCTTCCAATTTGCAATTTTTATATCTTCTCATATCTGAAGCCCATGGCACGTTTTTTCCATGTATATTTATTTTTATGGTTTTGATTTCAGTGGATTTTATTTTATTTGTAGAATCTAATTTTTCTATTGAATCCTACATACTTTTTAAATAATATCTCTTCTAAATTGTAAGAAATTTTTCGTTTTCCTTTTGAATTCACAAAATATCGTGGAATTTATCTTTAAAATTTTTTTAGAGGTTCAACAATCTTCCATGATTGTTTTGAGGATTTCTAGAATTTTTAAGCAATTTTTCTTTCCTTATTAGAAAATTTATCACCATTTCCTGAATTATTTTATAGGAATTTCGTAAAAATTTCTACACAATAAATACAATAAATTTCTAAAAATGTTTATTAGTAATACTTTAATTCTAGAAATTAAATTGAATTTTCATTTTCTGAATATTCCCAAAGATAAGATATTTCTTTCAGTAATACGCATCAAAGAACTTTTTCTTCTGGACAAGATTTTTCGAAAACTATTTTTCTATTTTACGAAAAATTATTACCAATTCCGAATTATCTTAACATTTTTGGGAATTTCATTTTTAAGGATACTTGAACTTTTTTCCATAACTTTTTTATATTTTTCTTCCATACAATTCTAACGTTTCTATTGAATTCTAAATGAATTTTTAATTTTAAATTCTCATAGTTTTCTTAGGGTTTCTCTTTCTGGCTTGTAAAATGTATCAGACTACAAGTTTATTTTTCCGAAATTTCTAGAGTTTTCCACATATTTTTCTGAGAAATTGTTGCTTTGTATTATCAGATTTTTTTGTAATGTATTTTCTCAATTGTAATGTTTTTCTTCAAGCGTTTCCTTTCCAGATTATTAGAATATTATAGCCCTTTATTTCCAGATTTCTTTTAATAATCGTTTATAAGTATTTCTTTACGATTAATTAATTTCTCACTTAACCCGTGGTGAAACATTTTTATGTTAATAAAATGATTAATTAAGCACTTGGTTATGTTTCACTATTTTTATATTTCTCCGACTAGTTTCGACCGTTGGTCATTCTCAAGGAGTTGTGTATTTCTTCCCGAGAATTTATTAATATTTCATCAATTATCTTTTCGGATTTTTTTTTTGTTTTCGTAGTTTTACAAAAAAATTAATTCTAGTATCTTTAGCAATGAAAAATTTTTATTTGTAATATCATAATTCTAGAAATTAAATTAAAGTTTCCAAAATGTTTTTTTGGGAATGTTTAGCTTTTTGCTTTACATTTTCTGAATATTTCCGAATACCTATTTTAAATTATAAGGTTTTCTTTTCAATAATAATAATTTTCAAATAACTTTTCAAATTTTGTAATTAAAGTTATTGCAAACCTCGAGGCGATCAGTAATTACAGTTAATATGCATATGTAGGGTGGGTGGGTGGCCTCTAATCCACCCTCCAATCAGTAAAACATAAGCGAGGTTATTAATTGAACGTTGTAAAACGAAAATAAATATAACATTAATTTAATAGATTTATTCAAACAAATTTTGAAATTTAAGAAATTTTGAAAAGTAAGACATAAGTTAATAAAAGTTAAAGAGAATGAAAAACTGAACAAATTTTATTAAAGCATGTTTTTCATAAAGATCTAAAAAAAAATTAAAAATATATATTTTTGACATTTTTTTTCCCTATGGCTAATAAACTATATGAGTTAAATGAAATGCATATAACACTTAATTGTAAAATATAGGGAAAGATTCCCTGTCTCTAACTGTGCTACGCTGATGAGGTCCAAAATAACAACAATATTTAATGTTTATTAACAGTGACAAAAATAAATCTTCTCTATGAGCATTTCTGCACTTATGTTTTACATAATAATGTAGAAACTCCAGCTAGCAGTTAAAACAACTACTCCCCGTACTAAAGCACCGCCAGGCATTGAATGACATAACTGTTAGCTGTCATTACATATCTGAAATCATATTCAGCACGATGTAACGATTTTTGTGGTGTTATCATTTTTTATCCTCGAGGTTTTAACATAGCTGCACTTAGGAGCTGTGATGCAGCGAAACACGTGTCTGCAGATAGTTGCATAACACTTTTCGAGGAGCGATAATGTTTAATTGTGTTTAGTCTCATTAAATAAAAATATTTTAAAGAAACACTTTAAAGACATAAATTAAAGAGAAAGCCATAAGGAAGAATCTAAGGGGGAAAGCTGATAATCACTTCTATACCTAAGGAAAAGCAAAATTCTGATTTTTTTTTTTCACATGAGATTCTACCTACGGCATGTAATAGCTCAATATCTTGTAGTTCAGTTCTGATTTCTTATTTTAAGATGTTAAAAATCTTTTATATCTTGAAGATTCCAATAGTCGCATTAGTGACCTTAAAAGACAAAAGCTTCTGCAAAACAAGGGGAAGGAAAAGGAGAAATTGTGGTTGCTAATAAATAAGTTTTAGATATAAGGCAAAAATTTGAAATTAAAGGTGATTAAGTAATATTGCAGAAGATTAAGAGAGATAACTGTGATATTAGTTTCATCAACTGAAAACTTGACCTATTTGTTGTCTAAGCCACAAATATGCTCATAGTTTGCTATTTCTGTCTTGTTGAAATGCAACAATTAATTCGGTAGCACAATTCCAAAAAAAAATTCAATGTGGCATACTACTTGTATTATGTTATTATTTTCTTTATTATTAATAATAATTGATGTTAAGAATCTGCTTAATTATCATATAAAAACACAAATTAAAATAACTTTTTGTGAAATATTTATCCCAATTTATTTTTTTTTTACAGTTTTTGTTTATTGTCTGATAAAATCGCCTACCTATTTATATACATTTTCCGAACAAATCAAACTGTGCACAATTTGCGATACACGGCCATGCGGAAATAAATTACATCATCAATATTTTCCTTTAAATTATACGTCCAGTACTGTTTAAATTCACAAATCGACCATAAAACCAAAACAATTACCGCCCCACGCGAACGGCGGAGCAATAACGATTTCATTTGCGAGCCACTTACCAGCATCGCTATCGATTAATTAGTTATTTCGTTAATTTATATATATTATTCGTTTCGAACGGCGATTAAAATCACAATCGAAATGAATAAACTGAACGGTTAACGCACGAATGAATAATTGGAAATCATGAAAGGAAACGTGCGCGTGATTGAAACGAAACAATTAAAATATGATTTATATTTGAAGCAAATAATTATGCATTAATAAAATTTAATTGAGTAGTTCATTGTATGTGAGGAATTTGTATTAAATTTCAGCCATGATTTGTATCTAGTGTTAAAGTATATAAACCAAGTGAATAATGTAATAATTGATATCACACTTATAAAGAAAGTGTCTTATTTAAATATACAACCATTCAATCATTTATCAAATAATTATTTACCTATTATAATTGAAGTATTTTAATTTTTTGTGTTTTATTAATGGTATTTTTATTTTGTTGTTTGATTTATAATTAAATAAAAGGTTGGGTGTTTTATGTGGGAAATGAACGGTGAATCGTCGACTTTTGCCTTTAATTAATTAAGGGTAAAGGAAGTAAGAAGGGAAAAAGGCAGAAAGCAATAAACAGTAGTGTCGATGGCTTTAATCCAAACAGAAGTTTGAACTTTACAGATAAGTTAGTGAGCGGTTTTAATCACATTTTCAATTGCGCTAATGGACTTCAAGAAACCGTACGATGATAGGATTGTTGTTGTGAGTTCGTTCGTCGTGGTTCTTTTAATTTTCGATTAATTAAATCCGTCCCCCTCAAGTGCTTTTTATTTATAAATCGGCTTAAAGCGCCGATCAATGCCTAATCTTTCATTCCGAGAAATTCCCCTTTTTCCGTTTAATTAATTCCCTTCGCGGATTACGTTTCAAATATTGACGCAGGTTTTATGGATAATGCGGACGCATATAATTAGCAAATTCGATTATTAATAATATTTCAATGTGATGTATCGCCGATCGGTAAACGTGATTACGTCGGTATTGATATTAATGGACGTTCGGATGTTGATTTCGATTATTCTCACCTTAAACGTAGTGTGAAAAGGGGCCTTTTTATAACTTTTGACAGTATCAATTTTATTTCCCCGGGGGTCTTTTATTATCTACCTAAAACGCCTTGTTCAACAAGTGAAACTTCTTCAATAGAGCAGAAAAACGAACGCACCGGATAGTTTTACATGTTTATGGACAGTTAAAATATCGTTGCTCGTATTTCATGGCCCTCTCGAAAATACAAAGTGAAATGCTACCCTTTTGGATCAGGAATTCTTTTTCACCTGGATGGATATTAGAGTTGTAATGTTATATTCAATAAATGAAAATATTATTTAGATATATTTATTACGTTCCAAATAACGATATTTAAATTATTCGTATATAAGGTTTTTACTCCATTTAATTATAAAGAGAATGTTTGCAACCGTTACTACGTGATAATCCATACTTACACTGACTTGAAATAAATTCACTATGTTTTAATTATTTGTGGTTAAAACATAGTGTTTTTCAATTCAGTTCATTTAATTATGTTTAATATTACTTCAGGAAAAAATGTGAAAAAAAATAATGATTTGAACTAGACTAAAATCATCTATTAACTGTCGCAACCATCATATTAGTCAATTGATCTTATACACGATTTTTTTTTATAATATAATTTAATATGTTGTAGTAAATTGAGTTGTTTGGATGGAATTTTATTATAAGCGAAAAAGTATATTCCATTTATCTTAGAGACGTGTTCTTTTATTACTCCATAAAGGTAAAGTATATTGTTTAGTGCTCGTATATCCGCAAGGAAAATCTAAAGATTTTCCCGTGATATAATAACCTATATTTGTCTGCCCACAATTTGCGCGCCGGTTTATGTGGGCATTATAAATATCTGTAATATTTTACGGATTTTATGTGCCATTTTTACGGCGTGAATTAATCATAAATGCATAAATATTTAAGACGGGTAGGCCTGTTTTATTACAATTTTAAGACAATGTAAAATATAAAAATTACGAACGCATAATTAGATTATGAATTTTTAATAGATTGTAATTGTATTTTTATGATGAGAGGAAGTATTATAAATATTTATATTTGTATATTGGGATGTTGTAATGTTTATTTATATAAATATTATTTCTGAAAACTTTTGATTTTGATTTTAGCATAAGTACATGAATGGTCTAATTAAATAAGTGTTACTTTGTTTTGAAACGTTAATATGGAATTATTATTTCATTATTTTCATTTCAGTGTGAATCGCATCTTATTAACATACTTCTATTATTTCTGTTGAAGTCTACGGTTCTTCCAAATTAATATAAATGTTGCTTTTCATCATGTATCCGACAATAGCACATTTTTGAGGCCCAGAGAAATTAAAAAAATTTAAAGAGCACTTTTTACCTCGACGCATAGTAACCATGGATTACATAATTATCTTAATTAACGTACCATAGAAACTCTTGGAAGTAGTATGTTAATATGACTGCTAGAGAGAAGAAAGAAAAAAACATGGGGAGTCACTCAAGCCACAAAGCCTTTCAAAGAAAAAGCCTTTGAGGAATGTGTATTGTATCATGCGGTATCGCTGATTGAGATCTTGAGCGTTGCCTCTATTTTGGTTCATTTTTTTAGAGAAACAAAAAATTTATAAGGTACAGTTCATATCACTACTGAAAGGAAGCCAAATTCTGGAAAATCCTAAAAACTACGAACCGCTGTGCCTGTTGAACATTAAGAAAAATCTGTACGACAGGTTAGAAAAGTGGATGAAGAATTATGGTGGATCATCAGCGAGGCAGAAAGGATAGAATAGCAAATAATGCAAACCTGGTACCGGTTATCTAGCTTGTAGACTTAAAAACCTTTACAGAGCAAGAAGTTGCTGAAACGGATTGATTCTTTAGAGGAAATATGCTCCAAAATGCGGATCAAATCATGGATATTCTTATCGATGATTCTCAGAAATACATAATGGTAATCCGTTCGCATCCCAACACCACAAAGTGCAAATTATCATACAGTTACTACCGCCTCCATCAGGTTTCGAGTACAGGCTTACTCGGATTGAGAAACCACATAGAGAGGCCAACGTTGCATCGAGGATCAGCGTTTTCAATACAGATCTAACACATACACGACATTTTCAAAAGCGTTCCTTGATTATCACCGTGATACCCCTGATACATATCGCGAATTGTTGGAATTGTGCGATTATTATGACCAACCCAGAAAATCCGAGGAAATTCGCAGAGTATTTCGACGGCAAGGATCCTCAGGCATTTTTGGAGAGTGTAGAAAGAGAGTTCTATGGATTCAATCTGACCCCGAAAGACCGAAGCGTCGAACGCTAGATCGTATGCCCAAGTCCCAAATTGCGATCTACAGTAGCTTTTTCCAAGAGGGAATTTCGTGGGAGCATGCAGCTTCACTGTTATACAACGCCATTGACCCGGACATTACACAATCCATTTACGTACGCTCAAACCGAGTAGACGTGTGTGGTGAAATTCGTGCTGTATGCTTGTCTATATTAAATTAAATAAAATAAAATGCCGTCAGGAGTTTCCACGCGCAACAACACAGAACGCAACAATATGGACAAGGAGGAAGCCCTCGTACAGAAAGTAGTAGAACGTGTCATCTCTAACTCTAATTTTCTGGATAAATTACTTGGCTCCATTAATGAACATCTCAAGCAAAAATTCAATGACTTCGACCAAGAGGTAAAATCACTTCAGACGAAAGTAGATGCACTTCAAGTGAATATTGATAGACTCGACCAACAACATAAATGCAATAATTTAAGAATATTCGGCTTTGATAAGGGGCAGAAACTGAAGCCAGAAGAAATCGTGGTAAATATCTGTAATAACAAACTTAAAATTCCAATCAAGCGGGACGACGTTCGTCACGCTACTGTGATGAAAGGTGAGACCCCAGCACTTTTAGTTACATTTAAAAATACAACTGTACGTAACAAAATATATGCCGCTAAGCGCAATCTTAAAAACACTAAAATCGTAATCCGAGAAGATCTCACAGTCCTCAGACTCATATTAATGTTAGGTCCTTGTTACCTAAATTAATGGAAGTTCGTGAATTTGTTTTTAATAATAATATTGATATATTGACAATATCGGAAACGTGGCTAACCTCAAGTATGCCGAGCAGTCAGGTCTATATTCCTGGTTATAACTTCTTAAGAAATGATCATTCGACGAGAGGTGGTGGTGTGAGTATTTTTATTAAGGACACGTTGAATGACACTCTCTTATCTCCGAATGAAAATATCGAAATATTATGGATACTGGTTAAAACCAACGCTTTGAATTTTATAGTGGCTGCAACATATAAACCCCCGCACTTGGATTACGCATATTTTTTAAATGAGTTAGAATCTTCAATTGTTAACTGTTTTTCGTAATCTGATAATATTGTTTGTTGTGGGGATTTTAATATTGATGTTTTAAAACATGAACAGTCATCAACTATTTTACTCTATGATGTTTTGGAGAGTTTAAACTTAGTACAGTTAATACAAGACCCGACACGACTCACTTTAACCACTTCTTTGCTTATTGACCTCATTCTAGTGCCTCGTGATTTGAAAATATTAGATCAGGCCGTTATAAATTGTAATATTTCGGATCATGATGCTGTATATTGTAATATTTTCGTAAACAAAGTAAACAGTAACCCGCAACCATATACTTTTCGTGAGCTCCATAAAATAGATATCTCAAAATTTAACGCTCAATTGGAAAATATCCCTTTTCAAGATATTCTACGCATAAATGATATTGATGAGAAAGTCTATATGTTTAATAAATACATCTTAAATATATTCGATAATTATGCACTATTAAAGACTGGGTCATTTTCTAAACCCCAGAGCCCTTGGTTGACGGACAACATAAAATACTTAATTGAATTGCGCAATAAATCCAAAACAAAATTTAGGCGTACAAAAGACCCTGTTCATTGGACTGACTATAAAAATTTAAGAAAATTCACAAATACGGCGATAAGGAATAAAAAGAAAGCTTACGTTACGTATATTTCTCAAAACAAAAACAAAAGTTTTCTGTGGAAACATCTCAAGAATTTAAATATAAAAAAACTTCATCACCATGCATTCCTGATTGTTTAAAAGATGTAGATGCTTTTAACTCCTACTTCATTAATAGTATTCCTGCTAGTAAATCCGATGGTGACAACTTTAACAATTACAACGTTAACTCTCTGAGCTCATCAGTTGCACGTTTTCAGTTTAAATTAATTGATGACCTTACTGTGATTAAACATCTTAATAACATTAATTGGTCTATATTATTAATTTCTGCATTTTACAAAAGACCTTTCCAAATGTTTCGAAATATGCAATTATCAAGCCAATACCGAAAATCAATGAACCATCGGAGCCGAAACATCTGCGTCCTATTAGTATCTTACCAACAATTTCGAAAATCATGGAAAAAATAATTTCAGAACAGCTACGTGCATTCATAGATAATAACCAAATACTACCAATACATCAATCTGGATTTCGGCCTGACCATAGTTGCGAAACTGCCTTGCTAAATATAACTGATGATTTAGTATCTGCCTCAGATAGCGGAAAAATGACTGTAGTCGTTCTTCTCGATTACAGTAAAGCGATCGATACTGATTCTCACACAACGTTAGAGAAAATTCTTGGTTTCGTAGGACTGGATGACTTTGCAATTTCATTTATTATTAGCTATTTATCAGATCATAAACAATGTGTGAAAATAGATAATCTGACATCTGATTTAATAAACATTACTCGAGGTGTTCCACAAGGGTCAATCCTTGGACCACTTCTTTTCACAATATACTCTTCACGTATATTGAACCAGCTGAAATTTTGTAAAGGGCATATGTATGCGGACGACAGGCAACTATATTACTCCGCTTCGCCGGATGCACTTGTCAACAGTGAACAATGCATTAATGCTGATCTTCGTAATATTTTACATTATTCCAATATGTTAGATCTTACAACAATCCCCGTAAAATCTTGTTTCCTGGTGTTTGGAAAAAATAAATTATGCAATATTATCGGCACTCAACTAAGTTTACATTTAAATGGAGTAAGTATACCCTACAGACAGCAAGCTAATAATTTGGGTGTAGCAATGGATAACACGTTCCGGTACAAACAACTAGTAAATAGATTTATATCTGCCGATTATATGAATATAAGAAACCTATATCCTCATAGGTCTTTTCTTACCAAATCCACTAAAATCACTTTATGCGAGTCGCTTGTACTCTCTCACTTTAGCTATTGCTCAACCTTATACCATCCAGCTATTGACAAGAATACACATATAGTCTGTTCGTTGGATCTTTGGTCGTACGTCACAAATTATCGCTTCGAGAAACGACGCAAAAACATTCAGTCTGATAAAGTAAACCAAATGCGTTAGAAAAAGAACGCACCGTAAAACTTTCGTCGTTTTTTGAAGCGATAGTTTGTGACGTACGACCAAAGATCCAACGAACAGAGTATATTTGGAATCAAAGGGTTCAGAATACGTGCCTACGTTTTATATTTGGTATTCAGAAATTTGAAAGGATTAGTCATAAACTTCATGATGTTGGTTGGTATAATATGGAAAATAGAAGGATTATTAAAGCGTTGTGTTTTTATCATACACAGTATGAAACCACCTTATCTCTACAATAAAATTACGTTTAGGAATGACGTCCACAATATTAATACGAGATTTAGAGGGCGTATATCACCACCAAAGCACACTACTTCTTTGTATGAACGATCATTTTCGTTTCATATATATAAATCTTATAACACTTTACCTGATGCTTTCACCTGAATTTGGCCATGTTTAAATTTGCAATTAAGAACAAGTTTACGCACGATAACTTAAGTTAGTTAGTTAGTAAGGAATTAATCATTAAGTTTTTCTGTAAAAATATTTGTTCTTGTATAACTCCATTGTTTTTTTTTTTTATTCTGTTCATATATTAAAGGTTTGGATGGTAGAACAGTAGGGTTATTACCCAATGCTGAATCCCCCTTTATGATTCTCAATAATTAATTTTGTATGTCCCATTGTATATACATGTAACTTGAGAGAGAATAAAGTCTATTATTATTATTATTACTCAATATGAAAACTGTTGAGCTGCTTACGAGGAGGCAGGACAAGACAGCACCAGGAGCATTCGCGATTCGGAAGCAAGTTCATACTTTTCCAGAACTACGGCACCAGCTGGACGGAAGAGTAAATGACGAAGGTTAAGTGGAAGTTATCTTCAAAGAGGCTGGAAGTTATCTTGAGGTTGTGGACGACGATTCCACAACCTCAGTTTCGAAGCCGTGATAATCGTGCGATGAATAATATCGAAACAGAACACCACCACGTCCAAACAGGAAAAATACACCGAATCCAAGGGAAAACACCTTCAGCAATCACCGGCAACGAAAGAACCAGGATCACAGCACAATCGGCCGAAATCACCATCTTTACCTTTTTACCTAAACTGTAAAAAGGGTTATCACTAGCACAACCTGTACAGAAATGTACCGGAAAACGGGATAACGGACAGCTAGTCATGGCAATACCAGAATTAGCTTCTCGACTTCCCACCGCCCGACGAAGAGGACCTCTGCGACAACCAAGTCTCGCATATACGGACAATGCATCTATAAACGGACGAACATCACAACATTTAGTGCCCCGTGGGAAAACTCAGACTCTGAAACGTGCTCAGAACAGTGAAAAAGTAAATATTGTGCACCTCCCCCCCCCCCGCGATAAAGACGCTTGTCCCCAACACAACACAGTTTCACCGTTATCGTCATTCCCTCAGCCAAGTCGATTGATTCTGCTTTCAATCACAATCGAGAATCAAACGATCCCGTCCCCGCACCAGATACACAGGAATTTAACCCTATGGACATTTAGTGTTCCTGTTAGTCAGTGTTGTGAATTAATTAGGAACAATTAGGCATTTATTTTTCCGACTAGTTTCTATAGTAATCACATTATACATTCAGAGAAGTACAGTATAAACTTTGTTAGAAGAATCAGCCTCTTGTCCTTGTATTTTTTGTATAACACCCTCCAGGATGAGGGTGATACTAGATACATACTGTGATGCCGGACGGTAACAAATTATCATCTTCGTCACTTAGGGAAAAACAATGTTTTAATTATTGTCTCCAACGCTGGCTTAACCAAGGAAGAACAGTTTCAAAAGTAAGGCGTCGAGATGATTATTCGCCACCGCCAGTAACCTAACAACAGTGGCTGGTTCATCGCAAGACTAGTGTTTAACCAGGCGTACCCACCATACTGAATATGAATACTCTCAGCAGCAGCATTTGTTTCATCGCAGGATTGATGCCTGGCCAGATTCAACCACCAGATCCTGTTTCATTCATACAGAAAGAAGCCACATTACCTGCTTACTAATCGTACTGCCCGAGCTGCTGAAGGGGCCAAGATTCATCAACATTCAGTACGTAGGTGGATTTGATTGATCCCTCCGCACCGCCTCTTTAAGGTCTGTATGGCAGTGACGTACTCGGACGCCTTCTCCTGGTAGCTCTGAGTTCGTTTCCGGATCTCCTCCTCTATCTGAAACTGGAATCATGGTGGCAGATATGTACATGGGAAATCTCTCACAAACTCGTCGCTGGAATTCCAAAAATTGTTTTTTTAAATTTCTGTACCATTATAGTACCTTCTTTTTTAACAACGGTTATCAGGCTAAAGAGAGTGGCCAACATTTATGTGTCAACGTTTAATCTCTTCCAACAATTTCTCATCATAGTGACTAGGAAGGTATCCTTCACCAAAGAGTCTCAATTTATTTTAAGGTTTTCTCTTGCTCGACACCAAAGCAGAGTGTGTCCATCACTGACATATATAATTGTGTCTTCGTCACATTTCTCGCCTCGAATTTTATCTACCTGCTGTAAGAATAACTTCCACGCGGATTTTAAATCACGACCAATAAATTTGAGACCCTACTTTATAAACTAGAGCCGATTTGACCACCCTGAATCATTCAACCCAATCTGATGTCACTGAGTCATACATAGCTCCTAAACCCGTGGCATAGACCCTACTTTGAAGCTTACTATCCTCCAGCATCGATATCACCATAGCATTTGCACGCTTCAATGTATGAATTTTTCTAAACAAATATCCAGAACGCTGTTCCTCTGCAACTTCCACCTGGCGTTTCTTCTATTTTAAAGAAAAATGTAGCCTCATTTTCTATAAAGGTGAAGGGGTATTGAGGAAATATAATGCTCAAATTGTTTTACTCCAGTTTCAATAAGTACCTCAATGATTTCCTTATTTTTTCGCACGACGATTGTAAACCCCTGGTCGTAACTTTGTAAGATAAAATAACGTACCAATGTCTATAGATACAACAACCAACAACCACAGCCTATAACCTCAATAACTCGTCCAATGGAAATATAGCGAATGTTTTAAAATACAAGTCCAAATTTCCATCTGGAAGAAAAACTAACCGCATCAGTCGGCTCTTTATTTAAAAATAAATTGCCAAATGCATCAAAATAGTAATCCAAAAAATAAAAGCCTGCAAAAGAATAAAGCACTTCTATAGATATAATCATAAATGAAGCATGCCCCACGTTGGGCGCCAAGTTTATGACGCACTTTTTTTTTTAGTTACGGGCATATACACCCTTTCATTTCTTTGTTTTCTGAATCACTTCTTCTACTTGTGCTTCTCTACTTGTCACCATACACCAGCTATTCTTAATTAAATAAAAGGGTGGGAAAATATAAGGAGCATCACGAGTTTAAAACAAAATACAGGCGACTAGTGAAGTGTCTCCCGGTAACTCGAACCCTAGATATAATATAAAACAAGTCGAGGTACCCTTCTGATAAACGAATTTAATTCAGAGTTAGTAATTAATATCACGTTTTTCTTTACAATTAAAATTATGTTTCACCAAGTGATAGATGCAAAAAAAGTTCGAAATTTTATTCCTCCAAGAATGTATGACTAAGAACATATTTTCCAATAAGATATTTGCGCCCTCACTTAAATTTGAAGCTAAGGGTATCATTAACTTTAGAGTCACACTTACATAATTAATAACCGCGAATACAAATATCATATCATTTTGCTTAGGTGAGGATAGTCGTCTAAGAAATATGAATTATATTTTTTATATTTGTATACCGCAAAAATATTTTTTATTTATTAAAAAAAATATATATACACTACCCAATATCTTTTTGATCTCTAGCAGAAATATTTTCCTTTATCGAAATATCTGTCCATTATGTTGTCACATTCAATAAATTCTTTTCAGCGTATATATTTCGACAGAACGTGCGGAATCTTAAATCAAATTCACATAAGCAATACCGTTAAAATCTTACCGAGGGAGAGGTAATACGTTTCAGTTCTTTTCTTCTTCCTATTTTAGTCACCACCGGCCATATATACACACACACATAGCCAAGCATATATGTGTGTGTGTGCGCGCGCTAGAAAATTGGGGGAGTGAGTGGAAAAGAATTTAATCACATTTAGTTGCGCTCCACTATAATAGATATAAATATCTCTGGTAAGGGAGGATGCGGAGAACGTCTAGCGAGGATCATAACCCGCAATATATTGGGAAATAATCCCCCTGAAAAATTACTTACTTATATGTTTGTTACGATGACTCGACTTTATACTTTCGCCATCATCCTCAATCATTCTAATAGATAAAAATTTTTGGGCATCGCCGGATTCCACGTAACGACCTCCATCAATTCAAATCACCCGGGAACGTCCAATTTCGTCAAGGGGATGCTGAAAACGCGGAATGTTGTCCAATTTAAAATCTACTCGATTATACAATCAAATGCATTGTCCATTTTGCGGAAACAATTACTTATATGTCCTAACCATGTATAAAACAGCCTTTATTGATTTCATGCAAATGTTTAATGAATCATTTTTCACGTTACTTCTTAAATAGTTTGTTCAAAAACACTCGATACAATATTTACCACTTTATATTTCTCTATGATAGTGCAAAGAGTTACGTAAGATGCCGTTAAAATCTCTAAGCAGCGAGCAGAATTTGGTTACAAAGGGCAAAAAAGTGTCTAGTTTGATAATGACAAGTTAAAATTGTCGAAACTATAGTCACTTAATGAGTTCAGAGTTATACAATCAAAATTAAAAAGTTTTTTATTTGTATTACAGGAAGATATTTAAGGCAACACTGAAAAAGGAAGGTTAGGATTCAATCCAATTTTTGTGTGTATCAGAAAGTACCCAATATCATTCCAGGAATTATTTTTATAAATTTTGACAACTTTTTGACAAGAATTGCTGTAAAATTCCAGAACTCTCTCTCTATATGGTATATACTGATAAAATTAAACAAAGAATACTACAAATTCCAAATATTTGGAAGAGAGAACGTTTTGGAAAATATTTGATTGATGATGATGTCACTCGAAGACTTTAAGAAGAGATGTACTCTCAACTTACATCAAGGTACTTCACTCTGAATTATCTTCTAAGCTACACAATGCAGAATTTGATTGCATTTTTGGAAAATTCTTAAAATTGGAATAAATTGTTAGAACCCTAAAAAAATCTGAAATATTGTAGTAAATGAAAGCAAAAGTCCATCAGATTATAGAAACCTGGAAGAAAGAAAAAAAAATTGATGAAAAAGTCTAGAATACTTATACAAAAAATATCGTAATTTGCTAAAGAATTTTTTGAAATTCTAGGAAAAGTGTTGAACAATATTTAAATAAGAAAAAAATTGCTAGAAAATTCTACAATCTTAAAATAACTTTAAAATAGAATAGATTCTTTATTGTGTTATAAACATTTAAGTTTTTACACTCGTCAGACATATTTTGAAAGGAAAACTTAAAAAAATCTTAAACAGAATTCATTGACTATGAAAACAGAATTGTCTGGAAAATCTTCATTATTCACTAAAGAAATTAGAAAGAAAAATGTTTACCAAATTTTAACACTCTCTAACTAAATTGAAGAAAAATTTTGGAAAAAGCTGCAAGTCTTAGACTCTTGTCAAAAGTCTAAAAAAATCAAAAATTAAAATATTTATAACTCGAATAAGAAACTTGCATGAAAAATGGCTGCAAGATAGTTTGAAAAATTACTGGAAATTTCAAGAACCATAAAATAAATTTTCCACATGTTTCTGAAAGATACTAATGAAATTTAAAAAAAATATTAAGAAAATCTGAGGTGCAAAATTCTAGCTGAAAAATTCCAGAATTCTTCACAAGAAAATTTCAGAATATTGAATCATTTTAAAACTCTTCATAAACTTTATGACCTATTCTAAAAAAAGGAAGAAACAAAAGCTGTGAAATACATAAAAAAACAATTTGAAAGAGAATTTTTGGAAATTTTAAAATGTTAAAATTTTAAAATATGAAAAAATATTCTGGAAAATTCTATCCTTAAAAAACATTTTGGCAATATGAAAGAAAGTGGTTAATTATTTATTTATTTATTTATCGATATTTACCCAATACCCAAAAGGCCAATTATTCTAGAACTTTTGAAAAAAATTCACAAATTGATGTAAGAAATGCTAAATAATTCTAGGAGTCTAGAAGAAATGCTGTCCTTAAAAAATTCTTTGCAATTTAGAAATTTCAAAGATCTAGTTGAAACTTTTTTTGTCGAATTCTAAAAATCCGACAAAAATGCTATAAACACTGAAGAATTAAATAAAACATGTGGAAAATTCTAGGATAGTTTAAGAAAATCTTACCAATTTCAAAAAAATTTCAAAAATCTGAAAAAAAGTTAGTAAATTCTAGAATATTAAAATTCCACAAATTCAAGAATTTTGGAAAAGAAGTGTCTAGAAAATTCTAGAAATCTAAAATAAATTGAATAGAAAATTTCATAACCCTTCAAAAAATTTCTCTTAATTTGGAGGAGAAAATTGTGGTATATTCTGATGAAATACATTTTTGTTATATTTCATCAGATATTACAGTTGGATAAGGCGCTGGAAAATTATATGAGTCTGGAAGAGAAAATGTTGGAAAATTTATATCCTTCGAAGAAAATTTTTTAAAGAATTCAAAACTTTTTAAGAATTATTGTAAAATTTTAGAAATTTAGAGGAAAATTTACTGTAAAATTCTTAAACTATGCGAGACAATATTAAAAATAAAAACGACGACATATTTAGACAAAATAGAATAATAAAGCTATAAAATTCGGATAAAATGAATTAAGAAATAGTGAAAGAATGTAAGTCTAAAGAAAAAATACTCGAAAATTCCAGAATTATTAACATTCTACTAATTAGGAAAAGAAATTTCTATAAAATTATATAATAACATTTTGCATTCTGTACTGTTTCTGTTTTGAATAATATTATTAATATTATAAAAAAATCTGTAAGAAATTATGAAGAAACGTCGTTGCCAAATCAATTCTAAGAAAATTCAAGGAATCTGGATAAGAAAATTCTGAAAAACCTTAAAAAGAAATTTCAAGAAAATTCCAGATATATAAAATAAATTTAATGGAAAATTCTAGACACCCTCCAAAAAGATTCTTCCAATTTCGAGCAGACAGAGGCAGGAAAGAGAGAACTTAAAGATTTTTGAAAAAAATTTAAAGAAAATTGCAGAAATCTTTAACAGTTGTTAGAAAATTTTAGAAATTCGAAGGAAAATTCTAGAGATATTGTTTTCGAAATTTAGAAATGAAATTATGTTCTGATAAAATAAATCAAAAATTCTCTCAGCCTAAAAGAAATTTTTTATCAACTCGGTCAAAACTATTGTTTCATCAAAAATTTCATTCGACAAATTTTGGCAACAACAAACCAATATGTAAAATACTTAGAACGTTCAATGTCCTCCATTATAAGTACAGTCATTTAAATGAATTAAACATTCCACTATATTTGTTTAAACTCAGAAATGTTAATTTATCGTTACTTAATTGATCTTATGTACAAAAATTATTATACCTGTTTTATTAGCTATAAATAATTTAAACTGGACTCGAATAAGTTAGGTTGTATCCCCTTAGTCAAGTCATCTTATCCCTTAAATGTAAATGTATGTATTCGCTATATTTTTCTTATTAATCTATGTTAAATTCAATTTGATTATATTATATTACTGACTTCAACGCATCACTGTTGTGTCAAATTGGGTTATATTTAAGTTATTGTTTATATGTTTATTCGCTTGTGATTTAGTTTAGAATATTGTTGTTATTAATGTTTGTGCAATTAAATGTAAAATGTGTTAACCGTTAATAAATAAATAAATTGGGAATATAAATTTCTAGCAAAATCGTAGCTAGAAATCTGAAATTCTAGAACTTCAAAAACAATTCTTCTAATTTAAATGAAAAATTTTGGAATCTGCTAATAAAATAAAACTAAAAGAATTCCAATAAAATATAGCAAAAAATTGTTTCTAAAAGAAAATTCCACATTATTTGCAAAAATTTCGTAGTTAGCAAAAGAACTTTCTAGAAAATACATAAAATCTACAAGAAGAAGAGCTAAATATCAAAAAAGAATAATTATTGTCAAAACCTAAAACTCTTTCAAAAATAATTTAAATTAATTCAAATAATCCAGAAGATAAGTGTCTGGAAAACAAAAAAGAGATATTTCTAAAAAAAAAGAAAATTTATTCGAGTAAATTGCTATCACTTATGGTATTACTTGTGAATATTTCATAATCCTTACAATAATTCTCGTAATTAGCAAAAGGTACTTCTAGAAAATCCATAAAATCTATTAGAAAAAAAGCAGATAAGTGTGGAATAAGAATAATTATTGTCAAAACATAAAAACTTTTTTTAAAAATTTAAAGAATCTAGAAGATAAGTTTCTGGAAAACACGATAGAGAAAAATCTAGAAAAATCTGAAATAAATGAAAAGAAAATTTTTCCAAAAAGGAAAAAAAGATTGCCGTAAAATTTTAGAACTTTTGAAGAAAATTCTAGCAAGTTATGATCCAAACTTTTAAGGAAATTCCGGAAATCTGTAGAAACAACTCTTGGGAAACTTTGGAAATCTAAGAAATAAAAATGGTGGAAAGTTCTATAGATATAAATTGTGAAGAGAGGAGACAACAGTGTTATTACTTTCTCTATATTTCTAGAAACAAAAAATTGTGTCTGTGTGTGTGTCTGTCAGTGTATCTCAAAAATGAATTATCTTTTTTATATGAAACTTCAAACTTAAGGTTTTTTTTAACAAAAACTGGAACTGAAAAGCTTTTGGTAATCATTCAAAAACCGGAAGTGGGTGTTTTTTTTCTGATATTTTTTTAATATGAAAAATATTACAAATATTTTCTAACAAAAGTTAAAGATAATGAAAATCTGAATATATTTTTCATAAAATCGAGAAAAATAAAATAAAAATTGAAAATTTTGAATTTTTTTGCCCATTGCTAATAAACTATTAGAGTTACATGAAACTTGTATTACAAATAATTGTAAAGAATTCAAAAGTGAACAAATCATTAAGAATAGCCTTTTTGCGTAAACCTCACAGTTTTTGAGTAAAATATAGGGAAAGTACTATGATGGCCACATCACCATTTTTATTATTATTATAGCGTTAATTATGGAGGTCTGCATTAACATCCTGAGAAAATATCGGCATTACTAACGATCCCGACACCAAAAACTATGAAATACGCTAGTAACTTGTTTGGCTTTAATTAACCTCTAATTAATATAAAACTGTTTCACCACAAGTTAAGTGAGAATTTAATTCATCGTATTTTTTTAGTACGTAAATTTTTACTTACCGTATAAATTACTTTATTTATATCAAACGTATGCAACATTATATACACATTGCAATGCCATACGGTTGCATATGTATTAAATCAATTGTAATAATTTCATGAAAACATATATGTTACGACAAAAAATATAAAAATTAAGCTCCTCGAGACCCGAACGGATCATAAATCCGGCGGTCGGTGTACCCTTCCCTCTTCTTTCTTGATTAAATATTGAAAGGACCGAATTTATCTGGGCGGTTACCATGCGAACGGCCATCGCATTAATTCAATAAAATACAAAAACCAATTACATTTTAAATAATGGCCTTTATTCAGAGGTAAAATTCCAATTTTCAATGCATCACGTCCATTTATCCACGTCTCTTTGACGCCGGTAAACGCCCCCCGATGTAATTGCATTCTTATTGCTAGACATATTTACAGTCGAATAAATCCTTTGTGGTCGTCACGTGATTTCAGCTATCATATTCAAATTTTACGTACGTACATTTCACAACTGGAAAATGGGGATAAATATGAAAATTCGCGATGAAACTAACACATATGGTGTAGAAAGAATTCATTTAACGATTTAGTTTTTTTAATTAACACATATTTCATTCAATTACATTTAATAACTCTAAATTTAATTACTTATTTAATATAACAATTAACTGAATGTTTTATTTTTCTGTGACGATTGAAAGACGAGACTGGAATAATAAATAAAAAGTTTTACAGTTCCATTACACTAATCTAATCCGTTCCCTTACACGAAAATAACGTTTAGTGTTAAAGTCGCGCGAGGGGTGAATGGTAACTAGACACCTCTAATTGAATGATCGGATGGCGCATAAATTTAGTTCGGGGGCGAGGAGAGAATCTCTGGAATGGTTAATCAGTTTGGCGTCAATTATTAGCGTAACGAGAATTATTCATTATATTTTGTTAAGTCGGCGGGTGCGGTGTGCGAACCGACCGTCGGTGCCTTCTGGGTGGGGGGCGGCGAGCCCGGGGGCTTTGTTAACTCAACACTAATCAGCACTTATCACCTGAACCCTCCTCGGAGACTGCTCGAGTTCGCAGACTTTATACGTCCTACACCGACCTGAGAAATTAAATTTCATCCAGAACTTGAACGCTTATTACACTACACATATGCCCACAGACAAAAGACGTCTACCGGTGTAATTATATATAATATCATTTTCATTTAATTAAAAATACAACAAGTAACAAATATTTTATTAATCAATTAAGATTACATAAATAATTAAAAGGCAAGAACATTTTTAAGTGTTTCCTTTCGAGAAATATTTGAATTCGCGGTGAAATTAAAAAACCGTCCGTCGTTTCCCAGGCGTCGGCCGTAATAAATTCCGAGATGAATTCCTATTATTTAAATAAGAACCGTACAGGGGAAGAATAAATATGGGGTTGATAAGTGCACTCCGGTTATAACTGGGACGGCGAGAGACTTCGAATCTCAAGGCGAGGTATACATAATGTGACTAGACGGATTGGGAAAATATACGAGCGCCGCTGTCCTATGGGAGATATCTTTAAATATAATACAAATATAAAAATACTGCCTGGCGAAATCCGGATGAATGCATTTTCATTGGACTCCGGCGCAATTTTTCGGTACGAAATGAAGGACACATAAATTGCAGCATGAAATAGATTTAATTTTGAATTACTTTATCAATTGTTCAGAGCTTTACTTACAAATTTGCTTAAAATAATTTAAAATCTATATAGAATTAACGTAGTTTTAATATTTTTCAAAAAACAATTGCTATATTGTAGGTAGAAACCAAATGGCAGCATTCAAAACTTGATTGCGTTCTGCGAATTGAAAAATTGTAAAAAAATAATCAATCAATAAATTTACTTCAAAAATCTTAAAATCTATTCAGAATTAACATATTTTATTTACTTCTACAAAACAATTGCGAGTGTGATAGGACGATAGCTTTTGGGATACAAGATTTGTAGTATTTTTCAACAAATTCGTTTTTGTATAACTTTTATGTGTAATTTTTTAGTTTTACAAGCATCTAGAAATTTCAGGCATTAATTTTATATACTTTTTAATTTTCTTCGAAGGTTTAAATTTGTTTCAACAATATTTCTTTTAGATTTTTAGAAAATTTCCAGCATAATTAGTATTTTCTTTCTCTTTTCTATAAAAGTATTCTTATAATTTTATTTATTTTCGATAGAATTCTATAGTTTTATAGGAACTACTACTCAATTAGTTTTAAGAAAAATGTTTATAATTTTAGGAATTGGTACTTTAATATTTTTTCAACAATTTGTTATATATATTTCTAGAATATTTTCAAATAAGTCTTTTAATTTTCATAAAAACTTCATGCTTTATATTATGGAAAATGTTTTTTTTTTCAATTTAGTATTTTCTTAAAAAGACTCTTCTTTCTTTTGAGATTTTTCCATAATTCTTTGTTATTGTAGTCTTAATAAGACTCATTTGTTGTAGATTTTACGAAATATTTTCGTGTTTTTTCTAATTATTAGTTAATTTTCTACAACGTAAAGGACTTATATATTTTATCTTCGAATTTTTTATAATTTTCCAATATTTCTAGTTTTTCTTGATAAACATATTTTATTTTATATTAACTTATTTTCCATTTTTAAGAATTAAGTTTATAAAATTTTGTAGCACAAATTTCTTTTCGTATTTGTAGAATTTTCTTGAATATTTCTTTTTTAGTTCTTCAAGAATCCAGAGACTTCAGGTATTTATCTTATTTTTCTTTAATTTTTTTAAAAATCTGTAACATTTTCTCCTCTAAAATGTACCAATTTCTAGAAATTTCTTCTTCATGTCTAACAATTGGGGGTTTTGAAATTTTGCAAGAATTCTTTAGAATTTCTTTCTAAATTTCGATAAGACGAATTTATTGATGATTCCTTCTTCTACTTTTTTATAATTTTCTTCGAAGTTTCTAACAATTTTCTTGAAATATTTGGTATTAAGAATACATTTATCAATTTTTACTATTTTTAATTTTTTCTATATTATATACTTGTTTCTCATTAATCACTTGGTGAAACATTATATTAATTTGTGAAACAAGCCAAGTGAATTTAAATTAATCTAAAATCTACATTTTTTATTCTTGCTGCCTAAATTTGTGTATATGTATAATTAATTTATGGATTCTTTTGTAAATAAAATAAACGAAAATAACAAACTCCTAAAGAATAAAGAATGTTTTTAGAAAATTTTTCATAATTGTATTCATTCTATCAATGTTTTATAATATCCTAAATTTTTTTATAATTTTCCAAAATTTATTAAAATAGCTTTGCAATTTTTTAAGAATTACTTAAATTTCTAGAAGTTTCTACAATAACGTTTTTTTAATTTTGCTAGATTTTCCTGCTTTATTTTGTCTGAATTATTCCTCCCACATTTTTAGAATTTCTTTTGAGGACTCGCAACAATTTTCTTCCAAATTTTGAGAATCCTTTTAGGGTACTTACTTCTCTTTTTAGCAATTTCCTTTCCAAATCTATAGATTCATAGAATATTTTTATTAGTATTAAGAAAACCCAGGAATTGAAACATTTTTTAAAAACTTTGTCGAAGGTTGTATGTAGAAACAAAATGGCAGCATTTAAAACTTTATTTGAAGGAAATAAAATTGCATTCTGAGATTTGAAACATAGTAACAAAACAACCAATCATTTAATTTGCTCAAAAACTATTAAATTCCATTGAGAATGAACGTGTTTTTAATATTACTACAAAACAATTGCTATATTATAGGTAGAAACAAAATGGCAGCTTTCACAACTTGATTTGACGGAAATAAAATTGCATTAAGCGATTTTAAAAATGAACTAATCAATAAATTTATTTTAAAAATTGTAAAATATATTTAGAACGAACGTGTTTTTAATAATTTTACAAAATAATTGCTTTATTGTTGGTAGACACAAAATGGCGGCATTTAAAACTTGATTTAATGGAAATAAATTTTATTTATTCAGCGATTTGAAAAATTGCAACAAAACAAACATTAAATTTGCTTCAAAAATATATTTTGAATAAACGTGTTTTTAATATTTCTTAAAAATTATTGCTATTTTGTAGATAAACAAAATGGCAGGATTCAGAACTTTATTTAAAGGAAATAAAATTGCATTCAGCTATTTGAAAAATTACAACAAAACAAACAATCATTAAATTTTTATAAATAATTAAAATTCTATTAAAAATTAACGTATTTTTAATATATCTACAAAACAATTGCTATATTGTAGGTAGAAACATAATGGCACCATTGAAAACTTGATTTAACGGAAATAAAATTGCATTCAGCGATTTAAAAATTTTTAACAAAATAACCAATCATTAAATTGGCTTTGAGAATTTTAAACTCTATTTAGAATTAACGTGTTTTTAATATTTCTACAGAACAATTGCTATATTATAGGTAGAAACAAAATGGCAGCGTTCAAAACTTGATTTGAAGAAAATAAAATTGCATTTATCAAGTTGAAAAATTGTAAGAAAGTAACCAGTATATAAATTTCCTTAAAAACTTTTAAAATCCATTAAGAATTTACGTGTTTTTTAATATTGCTATAAAACAATTGCTAAATTATAGGTAGAAACAAAATGGCAGCACTTAAAACTTGATTTGAAGGAAATAAAATTGCGATTTGATAAATTGTAAGAAAACAACCTATCATTCAATTTGCTAAAAAAAAAATAAAATCTCTTCAGAATTAACGTATTTTTAAAATTTCTACAAAACAATTTCTATATTACAATATTACAATATTTACAGGTAGAAACAAAATGGCACCATTGAAAACTTGATTTAAACTAAATAAAATTGCATTCAGCGCTTTCAAAAATTGTAAAAATATAACCAATCATTAAATTTACTTAAAAAAATTTAAAATGCATTCGGAATTAACGTATTTTTAATATTTCTACAAAATAATTACTATATTAGAGGTAGTAACAAAATGGCAGCATTCCAAACTTGATTTAAAGAGATAAAATTGCTTTTAAAATATTAAATTCCTGTAGTTAATGAACATTTTACCAAAGGAAGATTTCAGATTTTTTTTGGAACATAATAAATTTAGTACTAAATAACTTTACTAAGTTTTAAACGCTCCTCTTGTGTTTCTATATGTTTCAATTCATTTTTAAAAGGCATTAACAAATAATTTTAATCACGGCATTTTCCTGTATTTTTTTGGATATTTAATAAAGGAGTGATTTAAGATTATAATTTTATCCTGACAGAGATTCAATTTTGAATAACTTTACTAAGTTTTAAGCACCTAGCTTTTATTTTTCCATTTGTGTAACGGATTTTTCAAACATGTAAACTAATCATTGTTACGATGGGATTTCTCTTAATTTAATTGGAAATTTCATCAAAGGATGATTGTGAATTTTATTTGTAGCGTAAAATAAATTCAACTCTAAATAATTAAGCGCTTGGCTTTTGCTTTTCTAATTTTTAACGTATTTATTCAAGTAGTAAACTAATAATCTTCTTTATGGCGTTTTCCTTCAGTTAATTGGAAATTTCATTCAGGGATGATTTAATATTTTAATTTCAGCGTGAAATAGATTTAATTTGTGTAACTTTGTCAAATTTTAAGCGCCTAGCTTTTGTTTTTCAAATTTTTTTAACGGATTTTTTAATAATAATTGTGACGACAGCGTTTCCCTGTTGTAAATTCTAAATTTCATCAAGGGATGATTTCAGATTTTATTTGTAGCATAAAATAAATTCAATTCTAAATAACATTACTCAAAAAAGCGCTTGGCTTTTGATTTTCTAACCTTCAACTTATTTTTAAGAGGCGTAAACTTATAATTTTCATCACGGCGTTTTCCTGCAGTTATTTGGAAATTTTATTAAGAGATGATTTAAAATTTTCATTTCAGCGTGAAATAGATTCAATTTTGAATAACTTTACAAAGTTTCAAGGTTTCAAGCTTTTGTTTTGCAATTTTTGTAACGGATGTAAACTAATATTTGTTACGCCGGAGTTATGCTGTAGTTAATTAGAAATTTTATCAAGGGATGATTATATGGATTTTATATGTAGCGTAAAATAACTTCAATTCTAAATAAAATTACTAAATTTTAACAGCTTTGCTTTCGTTTTTCTAACTATCAACGAATTTTTAAAAGACATAAACCAATAATTTTCACCACGGTAATTTTCTGCAGGTAATTGGAGATTTCATCAAGGGTTAACTTAACATTTTAATTTTTGCGTAAAGTAGATTCAATTTAAAATTACATCACCAAGTTTTAAGTGCCTAACTTTTGTTTTTCGATTTTTGTTGTAACAATCCGTTACGATGGAATTTCCCGTAATTAATTGGAAATTTTATCAAGGGATGGTTGTAGATTTTGTTTGTAGCATAAAATAAATTCAATTCTGAATAACGTTACTAAATTTTAAGCGCTTGGCTTTGGCTTTTCTAGATTTTTACCGTATTTTTTAAAGGCGTAAACTAATAAATTATTATCATGAAGTTTTCTTGCAATTATTTGGAAATTTCATTAAGGGTTAATTTAATATTTTCATTTCCCCGTAAAGTAGATTCAATTTTGAATAATTTTCCGAAATTTTAATCGCCTAGCTTTTGTTTTTCGATTTTTGTAACGGCTTTTTCAATTGTGTAAACTATTAATTTTTACGACGGCGTTTTCCTGTATTTAATTGGTAATTTCAACAAGGAAAGATTTTAGATTTTAATTTTAGCCTAAAATAGATTCAATTCTAAATAAAATTTCTAAATTTTAAGCGCTTGGCTTTTGTTTTTCTAACTTTCAATGAATAATTAAAAGCAATAATTTTCTTCACGGCATTTTCTTGTAGCTATTTCGCAATTTCATTTAGGGATGATTTAAGATTTTTATTTAAATTTTATATTAAAAAATTTTATCAAATTTTAGACGCCTAGCTTTTGTTTTTCAATTTTTGTAACGGATTTTTAAAAGCGGAAACTAATAATTATGACGACGGCGTTTTCCAGTTGTTAATTCGAAATGTTATCAAGGGATTACTTCAGATTTTATTTGTAGCATAAAATAAATTAAATTATAAAGAAGACTACTAAATTTTAAGCGCTTGTCTTTTGTTTTTATCACTTTCAACGTATGTTCAAAATTTATAAACCCATAATTTTCACGACGGCGTTATCCTGCAGTAATTTGGAAATTTTATTTAGGAATGATTTATGATTTTCATTTCCACGTGAAGTAGATTCAATTTTGAATAATTTTACAAAATTTTAAGCACCTCGCTTTTGTTTTTCGATTTTTGTAACGGCTGCTTCAAACGTGTAAACTAATAATTTTTACGACGGCGTTTTCCTGTATTTAATTGAACATTTCAACATGGGATGATTTCAGATATCAATTGTAATTTTAAATAGATTCAATTCTAAATAAAATTTTTAAATGTTAAGCGCTTGTCTTTTGTTTTTCTAACTTTCAACGTATTTTTAAAATGCGTAAACCAATCATTTTCACACTGTGTTTTCTTGCAGATTGATTTAATATTTTCATTTTCGCGTGAAAAAGATATAATTTTGAATAATTTTACAAAATTTTAAGCGCCTAGCTTTTGTTTTTCGATTTTTGTAACGGATTTTTTAAACGGGTAAACTAATAATTGTTACGGCGGCGTTTCCCTGTAGTTGATTTGAAATTTCATTAAGGAATGATTTTATATTTTAGCTGTGGTTTAAACGAAATTCAATTCTAAATAATGTTACAAAATTTTAAGCGCTTGGCTTTTGTTTTTCTAATTTCTAACGTATTTTTAAAAGTCGTAAACTAATAATTTTCATAGGGTAGTTTTCCTGCAGTTAATTGGAAATTTCATCAGGGGTTGATTTAATATTTAAGTTTTAGTATAAAGTAGATTCAATTTTGAATAACTACTATTTTTTAAAAGCCTAGCTTTTGTTTAACAATTTTTGTAAACGTATAAACAAATAACTGTTACGACGGCGTTTTCCTGTATTTAATTGGAAATTTCATCAAGGGATGATTATGGATTTTATTTGTGGCGTAAATTAAATTCAATTCTAAATAGCATTAATCGATTGTAAGCGTTAGGCTTTTATTTTTCTAACTTTGAACGTATTTTTAAAAGACGTAAACTAATAATTTTCATCACGGTGTTTTCTTGCAGTTATTTGAATATTCCATTAAGGGTTGATTTGAGATTTTCATTTCAGCGTAAAATAGATTTAATTTTGAATGGCTTTTCCAAATGTTAAATGCGTAGCTTTTGTTTCCTTAGATTTATAATGGATTTCTTAAACGTCCAAACTAATAATTGTTATGACGGCGTTTCCTTGTTGCTAATTCAAAATTTCATGAAGGGATGATTTTAGATATTATTTGTACCATAAAATAAGTTCAATTCTAAATAATGTTACAAAATTTTAAGCGATTGGCTTTTGTTTTTCTAACTTTTAACGTATTTTTAAAAGGCGTAAACCAATAATTTTCATCACCGCGTTTTACTGAAATTATTTAGAAATATTATTAGGGATGATTTAATATTTTTATTTCAGCGTGACGTTAATTTATTTTAAGCGCCTAGCTTTTGTTTTTTGATTTTTATAACGGATTCTTCAAACGTGTAAACTTATCATTGTTACGATGGGATTTTCCTGTATTTATTTAGATATTTCGTCAAGGGATAAATGTAAATTTTATTTGTAGCGTAAAAATATTAATTCAATTAATAATGTTACTAAATTTTAAACGCCTGCCTTTTGTTTTTCTAACTTTTAACGAATTTTTAAAAGGCGTAAATTAATCATTTTCATCACCGCATTTTTATGCAGTTAATTAAAAATTTCGTTAAGGGATTATTTGAGATTTTAATTTGAGCGTGAAATAGATTTAATTTTTTTGACGAACTTTTCCAAATTTTAAGCGGTAGCTTTTGTTTCCTTATATTTATAACCGATTTTTTAAATGTCTAAACTAACAATTGTTACGGCGGCATTTCTCTGTTTTTAATTCAAAATTTCATGAAGAGATGATTTTAAATTTTATTTGTGGAGTAAAATAAACTCGATTCTAAATAACGTTACTAAATTTTAAGCGCTTCCCTTATGTTTTTCTAACTTTAACGAATTTTTAAAACTCGAAAACCAATAATTTTTCTTCACGAAATTTTCATGCAGTTAATTGTATATTTCATCAAGGGTTGATTTTAAATTTTAATTCCAGCATGAAATAGATTCAATTGTGAATAACTTTACCAAGTTTTAAGCGCCTAGCTTTTGTTTTTCGATTTTTCTAACGGATTTATTAACTTGTAAACAAATAATGTTTACAACGGCGTTTTCCTGTATTTAATTGGAAATTTTATCAAGGGATGATTTTAAATTACATTTGTAGCGTAAAATCAGTTCAATTCTAAATAATGTTACTAAATTTTAAGAGCTTGGCTTTTGTTTTTCTAGTTCTCAACGAATTTTTAAAAGGCTAATAATTTTCATCCCGGAGTTTTTCTGCAGTTAATTGCATATTTCATAAAGGGATTATTTAAGATTTTAATTTAAGCGTAAAGTAGATTGAATTTTGAATATCTGGACCAAGTTTTAAGCGCCTAACTTTTGTTTTTCAATTTTTGTAACGGCTTTTTAAACGTATATGCAAATAATTGTTACAATGGGATTTCCCCGTAATTAATTGAAATTTCATCAAGGAATAGTTATAGATTATAATTGTCGCGTAAAATAAATTTAATTCTAAATAAGTTTGCTAAATTTTAAGCGCTTGTCTTTTGTTTTACTAACTTTTAACATATTTTTAAAAGGCTGAAACTACTAATTTTTATCACGCCTTTTTCTTGCAATTATTTGGACATTTCTTTAAGGAATGATTTGAGATTTACATTTCAGCGTGAAGTAAATTCAATTTTCAAGAATTTTACTAAATTTTAAGCGTTTAGCTTTTGTTTAGATTTTTTGAACGTGTAAATTAATAATTGTAAGGACGGTGTTTCCCAGTAGTTAATTCAAAATTTCTTCAAGGGATGATTTCAGATTTTATTTGTAGCGTAAAATAAATTTAATTTTGAATAATATCATTAAATTTTAAAAGCCTATCATTTGTTTTTCTAACTTTCAATAGAATTTTTGAAAGGTATTAACTAATAATTTTCATCACGGCGTTTCCCTTCAATTAATTGACAATTTTATTAAGGAATGATTTAATTTCAGCTTGAAATAGTTTCAATTTTCTATAACTTTTCGAAATTTTAAACGTCTAGCTTTTGTTTCCGAATATTTATAACGGATTTTTTCAACGTTTAAACAAAGAATTGTTACGACGGCATTTTCCTGTACCTAATTGGAAATTTCATCAAGGAATGATTGTCGATTTTATTTGTACCATGAAATAAATTCAATTCTAAATAAAGTTACAAAATTTTAAGCGCTTGGCTTTTGTTTTTCTAATTTTTAACGTATTTTTAAAAGTCGTAAACTAATAATTTTTCATAGAAGTGTTTTCCTTCAGTTAATTAGATACTTCATTAATAGATGATTTAAGATTTAAATTTTAGCATGAAATAGAATTAATTTTTGAATATCTTCATCAAGTTTTAAGCGGCTAGATTTTGTTTTTTGATTTTTGTAACGGATTTTTTAAACGTGTAAACTAATAATTGTTTAGATGGGGTTTTCCTGTATTTAATTTGAAATTTCATGAAGGGATGATTATAGATTTTATTTGTAAAGTAAAATAAATTAAATCTTAAATAATATTACTAAATTTTAATCGCTTGGCTTTTGTTTTTCTAACTTTCAACGTATTTTTAAGAGGCGTAAACCAATATTTATCATCATTGAGTTTTCCTGCAGTTAATTGAAAATTTCGTTAAGGGTTGATTTGAAATTTTAAATTCAACGTGAAACAGATTCAATTTTGAATAATTTTGTCAAGTTTTAAGCGCTTAGCTTTTGTTTTCCAATTTTTGTAAGTGATTTTTAAAACGTGTAAACAATTGATTGTGCGACGGCGTTTTCTTGTATTTAATTGAAAATTTCATTAAGGGATGACTTTAGATTTTATTTGCAGCATAAAATATACTTAATTTTGAATAATGTCGCTAAATTTTAAGGGTTTCCCTGGAAGTAATTCGAAATTTCATCAAGGGATAATTTAGGATTTTAATTGTAGCGTAAAATAAAAACAATTGTAAATAAGGTTACTAAATTTTAAGCGCTTGGCTTTTGTTTTTCTAACTTTCAATGAATTTTTAAAAGGTGTAAACCAATAATTTTCTTCACGGCGTTTTTTTACAGTTAATTGAATATTTCATTAAGGGATGGATTAATGTATCAACTTTAGAATGAAATAAATTCAATTTTGAATAATTTTACCAAGTTTTAAGCGCCTAGCTTTTGTTTTCCAATTTTTGTAACGGATTTTTTAAAAGTGCAAACTAATCTTTGCCACGATGACGTTTCCCTGTAGTTAGTTGGAAATTTCATTAACGGATGATTTAAGATTTTAGTTTAAGCGTAAAATAGATACAATTTTGAATATCCTTACCAAGTTTTGAGCTCCTAATTTTTGTTTTTCAATTTTTTTAATGGATTTTTGAAACGTGTAAACTAATAATTATTTTCCCTGGAGATAATTGAAAATTTGATCAAGGGATGTTTTCAGATTTGATTCGTAGGGTATAATAGTTTCAATTTTGGATAATGTTTTAGAAAAAAAATGCGTATTAACCCTCTGATTAAGCAATACATTATTATAACAAGTTTGATGATCAAATGGACGTCTCAGTAAGCTGACAATTAATTTGAATGTAAGGTATATACTACTCATGATGTTACACAATCCTAGATGAGATAAAATAAAAGATGTCGATTCGATAATGATCAAATCTCAAGCCTACGCCAATAGAAATACATAAAATCTAAAGATAAACTCTTCGTTTAACGATTGTAGTTGCAATTAATTTGAATATTAAGTGTTTATTGCAGTTCAGTGCAATGGCCATAAAGCACGTGATAAAAATGTTGGTTAAGAAATTTTATTTAGCAGTAATAATAGTTTACGGTAATTTACGATGGCCATTCCAGTGACGGCGAACGTATAGCAGGGTAGAACTTTATTAAAAGCAATATAGGACGGCAGTAAAGCATTTTGAAAAGAATAAGTTTGAAAGTGTTTCCCGCATAAAAATTTACTCCGCACATACACACACAGAAAGAGATATATACGTGGGGGGGCAGAAAGGGAGATACAGAACAGAAAGTAAGTGCGCCCTGAATCCCCTGCCCTTCCGAATATCGCGGCACATCTTCGCTTTACGTTCGGCCAAATCTGCAGTTGGAGTTTCCAGATAAGTGAGACATGAATCCTAGGGCGTCCGATGAGATTTCCAAAGGGTCAGCACTCGCCATAAATTATATATTTACCGGCCGAGTTCATCCCATCTATTTTATGCCCGGTCAGGGTGAAACACCGAATTCGAATACAAGAATCCAGTATTGCAATTGGCTCGTCCTGCTTTTATATGAGTACAAAGAATCGAGTTTTTTGGTTTAGAATTAAGAGACCGAACGGTTTTATTAAACAAAAATATAAAATATATAAACAAGTTCTTAATACAAATAAATAATATTGCTGCAGGGTGCGCCTCTCAGTCCTCTCAACGACAACAGTCTTTGATGCGACTACCGTACCGTCAAAATACCATGTCTACTGATATTGATAGACGATGTTTGGTTTCTGCTGCTGCTGCTGCTGGGGTTGTTGTTGTTGGTATCTTTGTGGGGAGACCTCCTAAAAATGTAAGTAATAAAACTTTTATAATAATATTTTAGAGATTACTATTTATGTTTTGCTTATAAGCACATAATATATAAACAATCTAGAGATTGGTCCAATTAAATAATTATTTGTTTAGTATTTTGAACTATTATTTAGAAGTGGATTAATTAAGTAATTAAATAATTTAATTAAACCGCGACAAACATAATTACAATTGTGATCATTAGTTTACAAAATAAACATTAAATTAAAATACGTTTTATGCTTTCACAGCTAAAATAGTAATGGTTTAATTACTGTGGTATAATTTTAATGATTTTATATTTAACTAAGATTTAATATTATGTTGAAGCCTATATTATTATTAACGTTATTGACGTGAAAATATATATTTACCTGGATGTATTGTTGATGTGGCTCCTGCGGTTGCTGCTCTTTAGGCTGTGGAATTTTCACAACGATATCCGTTGGCTTCCTGACGACCTGCGAGGCGAAATTAGTCATCAAATTCAATTTTCGAGATAAAAGTGTAAGTCGATATTACCTCGGCTTTGAACCCTTCCTTGGGATCAGCGGTGTACGTTACGGTCCTAATGAAGCCATCAGAGTCCACGACGGAATAACTCCCCGATATTTTACCTCCTTCCCTTTGTTCCTTGCGGTTCTGGTAATTCGTGTATAAGTCATCCTTTACATCGAACCCGAATTGATAGGAGGAATTATTCTGGAAATTATTAAATTTACATCAATTAATTTTATATATATATATATATATATATATATATATATATATATATATATATATATATATATATATATATATATATATATATATTACATTCTATAATAAGATGTTGTCTACATAATACTCAATTACGCGAGAGAGCGTCCAAATGCCAGAACTTTCTCAGGTATTTATTTTATGGAAGTCTTCGAAATGTCACCCTTTTCCTCCTGCTCCTCAGAGAGAGCTAATTAATTGAACAAGACTGGATGGATGCATTACGTAAATGGCTTCCTAAGTAATTTTATAAAATTATTTCGTGG